>VYZV01029811.1:0-37755 GCA_013401275.1 Pandion haliaetus
AGACGCCATAGAGCCTGTTTGTGTCTGTGTGTGAGCTTCTAGGGGCCAAAGGATCCTGCCTACCCTGGACAAGCCAAACATCGTCCTTTAAGTTTGAAACTTGAATCCTCATTGCTTTTTGTGAGCTCCCAGGTTCATTTTTCCACTGATTAGCCTGCTATGACCACGTCCTCCTCTTGACAGGGTGTCTTCCCCTCCAGTCCTGAGGAACAAGGTCTTGAGGTTATGCTCACCCACTCCATGGGAACGCGCTGCACATTGTGGCCAGTTCCTTGCAGGAAGCCCAACTGCCCCTCATCTGTCTTCCCTCACTGTCCTTTCTAAAGAGCTTCTCCCCAGCCACGCAGCAGTGCACTCAAGCCCAATATCACACACCAGCTATGTAAAACCTGTAAGACTACAACAGTGCACCTTTGCAGGAACTTCACACTTCTCTTTGTCTCGGTGATGTGTGCATCTGTATTATGAATGGTCATTTTGGACCACTTAAAGAACTGTCACGAAAGGTATCAGCAAAAGTGGTTTTACTGAAGTATGATATTGTAAAAGTTTGACTTAACAAAGTTTGATGACAAGGTTCACTCTATTACTTACTGCACAAAGGATATAACAATGATTCCAAGTTACCAATACAGAATCAAATCTATCAATACAGAATCTTAGTGCACTATAATAAAAGACTATGCTATAGTACAAAAGATCTGCAGTTGGTAATAAGTCTCTCTGCCTCAAGGTGTAACCTTGAGACCTGCTCCAGCTTAAGGGGAGATCATTACCATGCAGTCACCTGCTTAGCAGAGAGAGCTCAAAGAAGGCTCAGTTAGACTGTGATGTCATATTTATGGAATAAATTGGGAATAAAGTGGTTGGCTTGCAGCCACATTACATGTGATGGAAAAAGTATTCATGAGACTCTTTGTACCCACAACTAACTTTGTTCTTTGGTTAATGAGTCTTGGAAAAGCCCCCTGCTATTCCTGTGTTAATTGCATGTTCGGTGTTCCAAGCTCATATCATCAATGTTAACTGTGTTGCTCTGTTCCTTTGTGGGTTTTCAGAGAACAGATCGGAACTAGAGAAGTTTTTTGCCCAATTGTGGCTTAGGCCTTTACCTCCTTTGGAGCCTACACCAAACTTCTGCTAGTTTGGTTAAGGAGTTGACTGCATCCGTCACAATCTGCTGCTGTAGGCATAACAAAGCTGTGGGCACAACAAAGCTGCAATGCCTACAGAAAGCCGTGCTGGTGTGGAAAAGTGAGCAGGGAAATTCCAGCCCAGAAGGCAGAGCTATCCTCTCAAAGCAGAGAGTAAAAGTCCTCCCTCTTTGTTCCCCTTTGCTCCTGCACTGAAAGGGTCAATTCCTTACTGGTGGGAGCGCCCAGGGTACTTTGGGCTAGAATGGATGGTCAGTCTCAAAGGTTTTTGCTTTTACGAAAGGGAAGAGAACAGTCCTTCCACACCTCCTTGCTGTTGGGGAATCTACCACACATCTCCCACAGCACCGGTGGGACACACACTGTTGTGCTCCTGAGGAGACATCTGAGGGAGTCCATTGTTCACTCATGCACAGTTCAGCCAAGGGCAAGTCAGAGATGCTGGTCTAAGGTCAAAGTCTCTTGGAGGAGGGGGGGTGGGTTGAATCTCACCCCTGACAAGGACTGAGAGTAGATGAGCCTTGAGACCTTCACTTTTGCTGTGAACATTTCTGCTCACAAGGCTTTTCTGGTCCCTGAGGACACAAGGAAAAACACATGGGAGGTTAGAGGGCAGGACACAAAAGCCCAGTGCCCTTCTGCTCTCCTTTACCAGAGCACATGAAGGAGAGACAGGCAGGCTGGAGGAGGAGGAGAGAAGGGTAAGTCCTTCTCAGTAACTGAGGGCCTGTAGCACGGAGGGGTGGCACCAGAACCTGCTTAGGCAGGCAGGCAAGGAATTTGCAGTGCAGAGCAGGAAGCGTGCAGTGAGGGCCAAGATGAAGCCAAGAGGAGGCAGCAGCCAGCCAGGCCTCCAAGGAACTGAAGCGAAGGCAGGGGAGGGTCATGATAGGGACCAGAGAGGATTGGCCGAGTTGCGTGCTGCTCTTCAAGGTGCCTCTAGCAGGGTCCTGCTTACGAGGGCCATGTGGGCATGGCAGAGCCTTTTCCAGGCTGAATGCTGACACACGTGCTCCCCCACTGCATTAAATCCCTCGTGCGGAAGGTGCGGAGGCCTCCCGCGATCTGTCCCAGCCCAAAGACCAAAAACCTGGTGTGGTTTTGGTTTCAGCTCAGTCAGTAACAAAGCACTACGCAGCTGCTCACTCACTCCTCCTGCTCTGCTCTGGTGGGATGGGGAGGAGAATTAGGGAGGAGAATCAGGAAGGAGAAAAGAAAAAAAAACCAGAACCTCATGGGTTGAGATAAGGACAGTTTACTGGGACAACACAAGGAGAGAATTTACAACAACAACAATGGTACTAATAAAAGAATATACAAAAACGAGTGATGCACAGTGCAACTGCTCACCACCCGGAACCCGACACTCCGCCACTTCCCCCACTGAGAGCTAAGAGAGAGAGAGAGCCCCCCTCCCGAGCCTGCTCCCCATTTGAATACTGAGCATGATGTCACATGGTATGGAATAGCTCCTTGGCTAGCTCAGGTCAGGTGTCCCGGCTGTGTCCCCTCCCAGATTTCTGTGAAAAATAACTCTATCCCAGCTGAACACAGGACACCTGGGAAGCTGCTTTTCTTGTGAATCAGAACAGGGGACTGATCTGCAGCCAACAGTGCTAAAAGGCTGCTGACGCCAGGGGCAAGGCTGTGACATCTGAGCCAAATTTGGGCAGCACTGCTCACAGAGGAGAAGGGTGAAATTCTGCATGGCAAAAGGACCCTTTTCCCTGGCTGGGACTGAAGCTCATTCTGATGCAGAGGCAATGCAAATCCTGAGCACTGGAGCAGCAAGATGGGGGGAGACCACACCTTCCCACCCCCAGGGATTGACAGCCACCCAGCCCCAGGGGTGCAGACCCCAGGAAAAACACATGCCAGGAGAAGCTGAAAAGAGATGAGTGCCAGTGCCTTTGTAGAGCAGTCAATAATGACTCATGTCACAGCCTGAGACAACCAGGTGGGGAGAGGGCTCGTGCCTGGGGAGCTCAGGAGCCTGCTTGAGGGGGAAGAAGGGCACCACAGACATGTAGACACTCACAGAAAATGGCACTGAGCCCTTCCCTGGGCTTGGAGACTCACTCCCTGAGTGCCCAAAGGAAGTAGGGAAAGAGGACTGAGGATGGTACAGGGAAGGCCTGGCTGTCCTGCCCCTGTGATTGAGCTGCAGCTCTGCCACAATCAGGGCTGTGTCAGCCCCTCCTGTAACCAGCCCATCATCTCCTTTCCTGTTTCCAGGGATCACCTGTGTGGCCCAGGGGAGGGTTGGGACTCTCCTTCTTGAGCGTTGGATCACTCTTCCAACACACCCAGATGTGCTGTCTCCCCTTGCTTTCCTCACAAAGGCTTCTGGTCCCCACAGCAACCTACAGGGAACAGTTCCACAGGTGTCTTGTGCATGGTGTGACTCTGCTTGGTGATCTCACAGGCTGTCCTGAGACATCGGGGCTGGCTACTGCTGCTGCACTTCTGCACACCATTCCAGCTTTCCAGGCCAAGTTACAGCTGTCATTCCTCAGGTGTTGAGCCTGATGCTGATCCCTTTCGTGTCTCCATCAGCAGCCTGGACAGTGGGGCAGACAACACTCTCAGCAAGTTCATGGACAACAGCAAGCTGGGGCAGATTCAAAGGGGAAGAAGATACACTGGAGGGGAGGGCTACCCTTCAGGGGGGCTTTGGAAATCCAAAAGAGGGGGCTGACAGGGCATCTGTAAAGTTCAACAACACAGTTGTGACATCCTGCAGTCTACCTATAGCAACCCCATGGAATGGTGCAGGACAAAGCCAGACTGGGTGGGCTGCAGCCCCCACAGGAAAGGATCTAAGTCATCCTGGTGAACACAGAGATGAGCCAGAGTCAGCAGTGCAGCCTCACAGCAATGAAGGCTGCTAAAGGGAGAGCACAACCAGCAGGTCAAGGGAAGTGATCATTGGCCTCCTCTGCCGCTCTGGTTTTCCTCAGCGCAATGTTCACTGTCTTGTGTCTGCTCTGTTACCACCAGTATAAAGACACTGGCAAAGTGGTCAGTGACTAGAGGAGGCCATCAAGATGGCTAAGGACTTGGAGCATATGGCATGCAACAAGATACTGTTTGGACAGATCCTGTGGGATCATCCTTAAGTTACAAACAAACACCCACCAGGGTATTTGTTGAACCTTGGAAAGAGAAAAGCTAAGGAGGAGGCGCTGTGGTTTCCCTCAGGTGTCCACAGGGAGGCAGAGAGAAGGTGGAGCCCAACTCTTCTCGGACATGCACAGCAAAGGGGCAAGAGACAATGATTGCATGTTGCAAGGAGGGCATGAGAAAATAGGTGCTCCTACCACAAGAGCCAATCAATAGGAGTGCAGGCTTCCCAGAGACACTGCAGCACCTTCATCCTGGGAAACGTTCACAGCTCAGCTGGACAAGGCCTTCAGCAACCTGATCAAGCTTTGCCTTTGGCCCTCCTTTGAGCAGGACCAATGTCCAGATTACCTCCAGGGGCCACTGCCAACCTAATTTCTGCTCTCATTGCTGTGATATACGGACATACTGTGATACTGGCGTTCACGCTTCAGCTGGAGCGCACAATTTGTTACCTACCTTTCCCCATCGTTTTGGCTCTGTGCAATAGAGGATGTAACAGCAGCAACCCTGTGAGTGCCATGGGCTCACAGCCTCACAGGTATTGCCACTGCCATCTCCTGATTGAGCACAGCAGGGGCCACAGTTGTATTTTCAGCCATAACTGAAAAAGTAAGTGCATGAAATCCCTCTTTTGCTGCTCAGAGTTTAGTCCCCTTCATAGATGTGATGGGGGGTGTCCTTCCCCACCCCCAAAGAGCACACCTATTTTCTTGCTCTAGATTTGACAAGGCAAGTTTTAAACAGATAAGCTTTGACTGCTCCCATTAGACACTGACCCCATTCTCTCCCTCCCTGCTGGAATACTAGCGCATGCAAGGAAGGGGAGATATTCAACACACAGACACATGCATGCACACACACTTGAAGCAGGAAAATTTCTGCATGTGATGAGAGCATGTCTGTGTGACAAAATAATGTTTTTCATGGCAAAGGTAGATTGAATAGAAGTTACCAGATTGGTAATACCTGTGAAGAAGCCAGGGAAACATCTTCTAGTGCTCTGTGCTGCTGGTTATGCCAAGTGCCCTAAAGTAGATGAAGTAGAAAACTAGACAATAAATCCAAAGTGCTGGGGAGTGCAGTCTTCCTGATTTGGGCTTTTTTCTTCTTGTTTTAAAGGTATGAAATTGCCCCAAATGATTTGACAAGGAGGTGGCTGAGGAGAAGCATGCATAGACTTGTAATCCACTTTTGTTCTTCAGAAATTCCCTTCTCACAGCCTCCTCCTGCTAAGCCTCAACACCAAGGCGAAGTTGTCTGGGAATTCAGTCAGGCCCTTGCTGGCTGCCTCCTGCCCTCAAGGGATTCCAGGCATGTGCCCAAAAACGGCACTCCAAGCCTGCTGAGCTAGGTAGAGAGGCATGCTCTCTCCTTTCCCCTCAGCTTTGCGCAGCTTCAGCAAAATCCAAGGTTGTCTGAGGCATCTCTTGGGCAGTTTGACCTTCGACAGCCCATCTAAGTTTGGGTCAGCATGGATACGGCACTGCCTGCCTGCTGGCCTTGAGTTATGCTCTCATCTAATGGGGAAGGATGGGGGGGGGNAGGTTCCTGAATGGCAGTTTGCAGGGAGAGCAGAGGGGCAGAGGAGCAGAAGGGCTGTACTCAACTTCCACCCTTACCCACAGCTTTTTTGGCACTGGGTGCTTGGAAAAATCATTGGTTAGAGCATGTAATAGGACATAACAGGATGCAGGCTTCTAGTGCGACTTGAATTCTTGGCCAGTGGTTATGGGATAAGTGCTCTAATAAGTGGTCTGCACAGACTGAAGCTGTGGAGCAGCACACGAGCAAAGTGCAGCCTTTCTTCTCTCCCTCTGCTGTCCCTTCCAGCAGCTGATCTACTACCCTGTCAGAGAGGGCAGACACACCTTTTCTCTTTTCCTCTTCTTTCCCACCAGGTAAGAGCACAACAAAGGTTTTTCTAGCTGAAGAACAGCAGGCATGCTGCCCCCCAGCTCGGCTGGTCACCCTGCGAGGCCCAGCAGTGTATTCCGCAGTCACCTCCAGGCTCACAGCCAAGGACTTGGCTCCCTAGGAGGAGGTGCCACAGGGGGAGCTTCAATTTTGCAGCAAGCAAGCAAGGGTGAAGGGAAGGGAGAAGGCAGGCCGGTACCCCTGACTGAACAGGTTTTTCTTGCCAGTTTGGGTTTTGTGCCTGGGAATACTTCAGGGCAGGAAGCAGTGGCCACAGCCCTAACAATGCTTCCTGGCCTAAAAAGGTCTTGGTGGTTTTTTATGATAATTTCCATAACCATTTGCCTCTTCTCTCCTCTCTCCCCTCCCCTCCCCTCCCCCTGTGATTTTATACACAGGGCCACTTCTCTGGCCCCAGCCCATGGACACATTCCAATATTTCACACTAGAAAGGACAGAAAGCAAGCTGGGAAAGGTGCTGGGACGCCACTTTCTGTGGGTGAAGATAGCTTCTCTGGGAGACATCTTCGCTTCCTGCTCTTCACTTGAGAAAGTGCTGGTTCTTCTAATCCTTCCCCACCACACTTCACCCTGGAGGAGGAGAGACTTTGACTAACCAGTAACATGACATTGTTTCATTTCATTTGGGTTTCAGCTAAGACTTCTGCTGGAGCTACTAGGCTGTCAGCACCATGAGGCAATCATGGACACAGTTTGCTCCCATGCTCTTCTTTTTATCCACAGAGAATATGTGGGTGTTTAGTTTAGTCTGAGGGGTTGGTGGGCACACCTGTGTGGCACAATTCTTGGCTGGTGACTCCACAATGACCTTCTGGCCTGTGCTTAAATTTCTTCACATTTTAACCCCTTTGACACCCTAACCCACACTTCTGGTAAGGCCAGGGTGGTTCTGCTCATCATGTTCTCCACAGACCCCTTGTGATGCCATACCACCAGCCCTGCACACCATCTCCTCTATGGGTGTCTTGGCAGGGTATGAGCTCTCATCCCAGAGCTGAGTCATGCAGTGTAGCCCAGGAATACAATATTTCCATTGCTGCTAAGGGGCCACTGGCCCGGCACTGACTGTGCTAGGCTCAGGCTTGTCAAGCTTGCTTTGCATGAAATTGTCTCGACCTGCCCAGAGCTCTGTTTTCACATGGCTTAACTGTAACAGCAATTTTTCTAATGACCAGGTGGCTGTCTAATTTTGGTTTACTTTCACTTTGTATGGTACAATCCTCTTTTTTGTTAGGGAGTTGTATCATTGCAAGAATACAACTCAGTTGTATTATTGTATTGCTGTTGCTCCTGTAATGTTGTATTGTTATTATACCAATAATAGCTGCTGCTATTCTCTGTGGAATGAGACACTTGGGACTCAGGTTATTACACAATGTAGAGGAATACGAGACTGAGACAACAAAGGCCTTGAGAAGAGGAACATGGCCTGCAGTGTGGAGGAGTAACAGGCATAGGATGAGAGATGGGGCACAGGGTGGCCCTGGGCACTGGGAGCCTAAAAACATTTCACCATTAGACAGTGAAAAATGCAGCCCTGGGGCTGGAAAAACTCAGTTTCAGGGAGGTAACAAAGAGAACAAAGAACACGTGACCAACCTATGTAAAAAACACCATGTATAGTACTTGCAGATGAGTGAAGAATAAGCAATATATGAATGTATGTTAGCAAACACGTAAAAATGAGACCAAGAGGATGCTAGGAAGAATCCATCATCATCACCATCACAAGCTCACTCCTCCTGGAGAGGACAGGCAGTGCTGAGGACTTGCCAAACCTTTCCGCACCAGACAGATACCATCAAACTCAGCAATCAGCAGAGAGAGCACTGGAAGGGTGGGCACAACAGTACAGAGAGACATAGGCACTGGGAAGTGTGTGCATATCCCCCTTAGCTGTGTTGAATTATTCAAAATGCTTTTCACAGTACTATTCTCCTGTTTTACTTTTTCTTTTTTAATTCCCCCCTCGCCCCGTAATAATTTGATCTGGACTAATAAGAATTCTTTGATTAGACTTGATTTTAAGTCTACAAAGAATAAATCCTTGGCTTTATGCATAAAATGTTTACTTTTTCCCCATTAGACATTTTTTAACATAATAGCACCACAGTGCTTATTTTCAGTAATCAGTGCTTGCAGAACGTGAGTTTGCCATTCACATAGGACAGCTGCATGGGAGAGACACATGGCCTTCTCTTGATGAAAGCAATCCAAAGAACTCTGCGTTCTTTACCTGAATAATAAACTGTTGTAAATACTGACTGGCACCTGCCGGGCTACAGAAAGTAGATCAGATAAATTTTCTCATTTAACAAGTAGTTAGGGCATCAAGAGCTCTGACCAGATTCCATGGTGTCACGTCCCAGTTTCTCAGGACGATGACTCAGGTTTGCTGATTCCCAGGTCACAATTAAGGTGAAACAACACCAGGGATTCTTTAACTCACAAAACTCAATTTTTATTTGCTCATAGCAAGAATTGGCATGCTGTCATGGTTTAACCCCAGCCAGCAACTAAGCACCACTCAGCCGCTCACTCACTTCCCCCCCACACCCAGTGGGATGGGGGAGAAAATCGGGAAAAGAGCTAAAACTCTTGGGTTGAGATAAGAATGGTTTAATAGAACAGAAAAGAAGAAACTAATAATGATAATAATAACACTAATGAAATGACAACAGTAATAAAAAGATTGGAATATACAAGTGATGCACAATTCAATTGCTCACCCCCCGCTGACCAACGCACCCGGTAGTCCCCAAGCCATGATGCCCTCCCCAGTTCCTAAAACGTCACATGGTATGGAATACTCCGTTGGCCACTTTGGGTCAGCTGCCCTGACTGTGTTCCCTCCCAGCTTCTTGTGGCCCTGCAGCTTTCTTGCTGGCTGGGCATCAAAGGCTGAAAAGCCTTGACTTTAGACTGAACATTACTTAGCAACAACTGAAAACATCAGTGCGTTATCAACATTCTTCTCGTACCTAGCTCAAAAATATAGCACTATACCAGCTACTAGGAAGACAATTAACTCTATCCCAGCTGAAACCAGGACACATGCTCACCACCAAAATTGGTATGCTCACAACAGATATTGGCATGAGGCTATGTCAGTAAACTGTGTAACGTGTGCTAACCATACATCACCAAACATCTACTACAGGCATTGCTTATTTGGGAACCAGTTCAGGGAAGACAATAAGGGGAACCCTTGCGTTGAGTCACGAGGTTCAGAGTGGACCCCCTTGCTTTCCAGACTCCTTCTCAGTGAGGAGCCTTCTCAGCGAGGAGCCTAGGAATGGCTGAATCCACTCCTCGTTCCAGACTTGGTTAACGGTTTATGTCTAAGGGGATGAGGTGTAGGGATTACGGAAAAAGAAGAGGGAAAGAGAGACAGAGAAGAGAAAGACTTCACCGGTCCTGGGTTCAGCATTGGTTCAGTCAGCCGAGGGGTGCAGTCAGCCAAGGGGTCCGGTTCCAGTGGGCTTGCACACATGGGGCTTCAGTTTGTGTCCTTTTATCATCCTTGCCCCTCCTGTGGGTGGGCACATGAACTCATTAGGCTAATTAGGTAGCCTTTGGGCCTTGGGGGTCATTTGGGGAGTAGCTTCCCCTTCCCTGTTGCTATTCATCGTGAGCTGCCCTGTTCAGCACATCAGAACAGGGAGCTGTGCACCCTCCAGCACACCCTCCCCCTCCTGTTGCTGATGGGCTTCTTTTAACATATGGTTCCTTGCTAGGCAGAGTTCATTGTTACGCAGAGTTAGTTGTCAAGCAGAACTTGGCCCCACCACAATGTTTGAGACATTAACTCCTTCAGTGTCTCACACATGGGTCCAAAAAAGGCACTTCCAGACACTGCAAGTTTTGATAACGCTGGCAGAAAAAAATGTACTTCAGTAAGAATGTGGACAAAGTATGCCTGAGAGCATTTTCCCTAACTCTATTCATGCAACAACAGAATGGCCTGGTGCCACCTTGCAGTTAAAAGGTCCTGATTGTGCTACTCTATCCCTGGCCCAAGAAGAAACCAGGCATGGCCTTCTGGATCACTGACATGAACAACCCTCTGCAGCACAATATAAGGGTGTGAGGTCTTTGGGATGAATGTCCTTATGCTAAAAAGTCACCTTGGTTTGGCATAACTTTCAAGCAAGCACTCAGCAGTCTCTCATCCCTCTCCAATGCTCAGTGCCTTTCCCTCTTACATCCTCTCCACTTCCCAAGCAGGATGGGTACCCCACTTGAAGAGTGAAGTCAAGGAAGGCAAGTCTATAGAGCAATGGCTATGCAATTTGCAGAGAACAGTTTGACCTTTCTTCATTTGAAGAAGTCACAAAACACCTTGCATGCCAGGAAAATGAACCATGGAGGCTGGAGGTAAGCAGAGGCCCACTGTGAAATGGCCTGGGGATCTGAACCTCCTTCATTCTCTGCCCTTCAGGTGGACATGCATCCTGCAGGGGCTTGGCTGTGTTCTAAGCTCTTCCATGACTCTGCAGGGACTTGTTTTTCTTAAGTCAGCCTTGAGGCCAACCTCAAGGCTGAGGTCAGCCTCAGTCCCTCAACCCGACTTGCATCAGGAGTGCCTCACATCTGAAATCCTAACTGAGTGGTGGTCAAATTCTTGTGGTGGGTTGGTCCTAGCCAACAGCCAAACACCCACACACCCACTCACTCATTCCCCTCTTCTGCAGGACAGAGAGAAAACAGAAGGAAGGCAAGAAGACTTGTTCAACAAAATAACAGGAGTTTAATAGGTGAAGAAAAAGCTGCACTTGCAAAGAAAGAAAAAAAAGTAATGTATTCACTACTTCCCATCTGCAAGCAGGTGTTTAGCCACTTCCTAGAAAGCAGAGCCTCAGTATGCATAACGATTTCTTGGTAAGAGAAATGACATAACCACAAACATCCCCCTTCCTCCTTTCCTTGAGATTTTTTTGCTAAGAATGACATAATATGGTATGGAATATCCCTTTAGTCAATTCAGGTCAGCTGTCCTGGCTGTGCCTCCTCCCAGTTTCTTGCCCACCCCTAACCTACACCCTTGGGCCCACCACTTTTTAGCTGCTCCCCACTGGCACCAGCCAGCTTCTCAGTTAGTCATCACTGTCTCCATTACTGCCCTTTGGACGTGGGTTGCTCTCACTGATTCCCCCCAGCTCTGCTGACACCTCCTGCTCTACAATGACGGCCTGCTCTGTAAACAGATTCCTACAGGATACACATCTTCTAATTTCCTGGGCCTCAAAGGAGACTGCTTTATCAAACTTACCTCCCTTTTCTTCTCCCATTACATTTAGGGAAATATTGCCTTTGCTGTCTGCAGAGAATAACTTTCTGTTTAACTGGAGATTCAAGAAAATAGGAATGTTAACTCAGTTACTAGAGAGGAAGAGAATGGCAAGACTTAACCATGATCCAAGGAAACAGAAGTTAGCTGTTAACTATTAGCTTAAAAACTGCTCTTTGAAAATTACACATCTGTTCCTAAAGGTAAGGACAGGCTTATGTGCTGTGCAATGTCTTGGGTGAAACAGCCTCCAGGGTCCATGGGCAGGGAGTGTGGGTGGAAGGCCCAGGTAATGCTAGCCAGGGCAATTATGTCCATTAGTGTACTCAGGACCCTGACAGTGCTCTCTACGTAATTATTTCTACAATATGGAAATAGTACAGTATTGTTATATTTTTATAGCACCCTGGATGGAACTGTATGTGAAAACCTTGACAGGGCACAAGATAAGCAAATAAAAAAAATACAGTAAAATCTATTTCTAATAGTTTTGATTGTTCTTTAAAAGCAGCCATCTGCACAACTTATTAAAGCTCCTGGAAAGAAAGCACTGCATTCCTGATCCAGGGTGCAATGTACTGTTCTTCATGAATGATGAGAGGATGTGAACCAGAGCAGACTGATGCAGGTGCTGAAAGCCACACAGGACATTAGTAGTTCAGAGCTGCTTTTCTTTGAACAAGTTCAGCAATGTGTAAGTTTGCATATCTGCAGCACATCTTGTTCCTCTTTTAGAGAGTCAGAGCAGGTTTGAAGGGATTATTTAGACCTACTGTCATTAAAATCAATACTAACTCAAGAGCAGAGACAATGAGAGACAGGGAAAAGACTTACATCCACTTTAAACCCACCTTTTGTCAACTGCTTGTGAAAAATAAGAATAAGCTACATTGAATTTAGACATGGCTGTACCAGAGAACTTGTGTTAGTGATAGATATTTATTCTTGCATAAATAAGCACAGCTGCAGTGACAATGAGCTGGTGGTATTCAGGATCCCAAGAGTGGGGAAGAAGGCAAATAGTGGGATCATAATCCTGTGATTCAAGAGAGCAGAATTTGGCCACTTCAGGGCTCTGCTTCAAAGAATCTTATGGGAAACCATTCTGGAGAAAAGAAAGTTCAACCAGAAGAGCCAGTTGATTTTCAAGGATGTATTGGGTCTGGCTGAGATGCAGTTAATTCTCCCCACAGCAGCCCTTGTAGTGCTGTGCTCTGCATTGGTAGCTAGGAAGGTGTTGATAACACACTGGTGTTTTGGCTACTGCTAGACAGTGCTGGCACAGCATCAAGGCTGTCTCTCCAACATTTTCGCTCCCCTCAACGCAAGGCTGGGGCTGGGCAAGATCTTGGGAGGGGACATAGCCAGGACAGCTGACCCAGACTAACCAAACAGATATTCCATACCATATGACATCAGTTCAGCTATAAAAGCTAAGTAAAGGGAGATGGAAGGGGGGGCATTTTCCCTTTCTGGAGCAACCACTACAAGTACTGAAGCCCTGCTTCCCAGGAAGTGGCCAGACAATACCTGCTGATGGGAAGTAAAAAGTAACATCATTTGTTTTGCTTTGCTTTTGCATGCATGTCCTTTGCTTTCACTTTATTAAACTGGCTTTATCTTGACCCACGAGCCTTTTGTTATATTTTCTCTCCCTGGTCTAGCTGAGGAGGGGGAGTGATAGAGCGGCTTTGGTGGGCACCTGGCACCTAGCCAGGGTCAACCTACCACAAAGGATCACCTCCTCTAAGCTCAATAACAATCCATCCCAACGAGCAGGAAAACAAGCACAAGTGGTAGGAGGCCTACGTGGATGAACAAGGTACACCTGACAAAATTCAAATATGAAAGAGAAGCATACAATGGCAAGCAGGGTCAGGTGACTCAGGAGGAATATAGAGACATTGTCTGAGTGTGCAGCTATGGGGTAGGAAAGCTAAGCCCACCTGGACATGAATGCAGTAAGGGACATGAAGGCCAACAAGAAGGGCTTCTAAGGGTATGTCAGCAGCAAAAGGAAAACTAAATAAAATGTGGGCTGTCTGCTGAATGGGGAGAGGACCTGGTGAAAAAGGACATGGAGAAGCCTAAGATGCTGAATGCCTTCTTTGTCTTGGTCTTTATTGGTAAGATTTTTTCCTCAGGAATCCCAGGCTCATGAGATCAGTGGGAAAGTCTGGGACAGGGCCAGTTGACAGGCTGGAGAAATAGGCTAATGAGAACTTCATCAAATGGGAGGGTGAAGCACCCGGGCAGAAAAAACTGCATGCACCAGTACATGCAAAGCGCAGGCTGCCTGGAAAGCAGCTTTGCAGAAAAGGAGCTAGAGGTCCTTGTGGAGATTAGCCAGCAACAATAAAGGCCAACAACATCCTGGGCTGCATTAGGAAAAACATTGCCAGGAGGTCATGAAAGATGAACCTTCCTCACTATGCAGCACTGGTGAGATCACTTCTGGAGTGTTGTGTGCAGTTCTTTGCTCCCTAGTGCAAGAAAGATACGGTCATCTGTCACGGTCCACTCTGTGGACTCGTGATGGTTCGTTCACTACGATCTCGAAAGTGCAAAATTAAGGTGACCAACACCAAAGGGGATAGCAATAATCACACAGTAAAACTTTATTGTATTGCCTGTGAGGAGGCACGCGATAGTTAGAGATGGGTGAAAGAAAGGAGAAAATTAAAGTTAAGTTTAGAGAGAGGAGAAAGAGAAGTTATAGCTACCACCGCTGATCTCACGACGTCCTAATGGTCCCGGGTCCAGCTGATGCTGCATCGTTGATCGTCGTGGTCCTTGGTGGAGGAAGGTCCAAATTTCCGTCGTTCAGAAGTCATCCTTTACTACATCTTGCTCCACCTCTGCCTCAGGAGTCTCTGCCCTTCTTAGCATATCTCTGCCCTTCTTAGCATATCTCCGCCCTTGTCGAGCGAGGCTTTCATGCAGGCACAGGGCCAGTGTCCGAGGCGTGGCAAGCCTTGAAGGTGGGTAGCCTTCAACCAGGAGGTGTGTTTTGGTATTATAATAAAGCAAAGTTCGCCTAAAGTTCACGATTTCTTCATCGATGTTATGGCAACAGTTGCAATCCATCCTTTTTGACAGAAACTATGCGGTTATCTCTAACGCCTCTAGATAGGTACCATCCAGGAACCTTGTACCGCACATTCCGTCCTGATAACGATGATGAGACAATGCTGCTTTTCTGACTGACTCTTACATCATCCTGGAGCAAGTCCAGAGCAGGGCCAGGAACATGACTAAGGGATTGGAACAACTGTCATACAAGGAAAGGCTGAGAAAGCTGAGACTGTTTAGCTTTGAAAAGAGAAGGCTCAAGGGGCATGTTATCAATGTATTTCAATACCTCATTTAGGAAAGGAAAGAAAATGTAACCAGATTCTTTGCAGTGGTTGCTAATCAAAGGGCAAGAGATAATGGGCAAAAACTGAGACACAGGAGATTCCCCTTAAAAGTAAGAAGAAAAAAGTGTTTTTACTCTGAGAGTGGCAAAACCCTGGAACATGTTTCACAGACATGTTGTGGAATCGCCATCCTTGAAGATATTCTATGTACACTTGGATATGACCCCAAGCAACTTTCTCTAGCTGACGCTGCTTTGAGCAAGGGCATTGTCAATGGGGACATTAGACATCGATGTCCCCTGTATACTCATACCAAGTCTAGTC
This sequence comes from Pandion haliaetus, assembly GCA_013401275.1. Lineage (NCBI taxonomy): Eukaryota > Metazoa > Chordata > Aves > Accipitriformes > Pandionidae > Pandion > Pandion haliaetus. The sequence goes on from VYZV01029811.1 coordinate 15,189, forward strand.
AACGCAGTCACAGAGACACTTCTGTCATCATAAAAGAAGCACCTTCACTGGGTCAGGTGACTGGCACCCTAAACCATGTTGATTGAATCAGAGACAGACAAGAAACAGTCTCCAAGGTGAGCCAGATACTAGCTTTCCCAGTCACCCGCCCTGCCCCATCAGGACAAATACTCTTCTGGTTCCAGTGACCACAGACAAGGCTGCAGTGATCAAGAACTCAGTCCAAATGCAGCCCTCCACAACAATCTCATTTACTGCTTCTTTGTTCTTCCCAGACAGTCCCCTAAGGTTCAAGTGAAGTGTTCCTGAATGCCATTTAAGCCCAAGATTTCTTGCCCAGCTTCAGGAAATATGACTGTTTCCCACATCACTGAGCCTTTTTCCCAATGAACCCCTGCAGGAAAGCACTATGGGTAGGATAGAGGGAGAGGCAAAAACATGCTTTAGCAATAGCATACTGCCTAAGAGCAAATTTACTCATCTTCCCTCCCTGGGGGTGGATTCCTGGGTTCTTTCCCAGGTGGGTATATGTGCCAGAGAAAGGTGTGACATGAACAAATAGAGCTATTATAAGGGACAGGTCAGCTTGGCAGAAATGCAAAGATAACAAAGTGAGCTGGGTCTGAGGGACAGAAAGTGATTTTAGGAATGGCACTACATTACAGCAAGAAATGGATGGAATGGTGCTCAGCTGTTTCAAGCTTGTCAGGTGCTTCTGTGATTGCTGCCTGCACCTAAGACCTTCTCCACTCCATTTAGACCTCCTGGAGAGACTAGACCATTGCAGGATGGACTAACAGAGGTGACTTTAAAATACTTCTATCTCTTTCCCTTAAGTTTTCATATGGGTCCTGGATTTCCTATTTCTCCTAAATCACAGACTTAGAGAATCACAATATGGCTGAAGTTGGAAGGGATCTCTGGAGGTCATCTGGTCTAACATCCTGCTCAAGCAGAGCCACCTAGAGGATACACAGGGCCATGTTCAGATGGCTTTTGAATATATCCAGCAAATGAGGCTGAAAAACCTCTCTGGGCAATCTGCGCAAGTGCTCAGTCACCCTCACAGTGAAAAAGTGTTTCCTGATGTTCAGAGGCAGTCTCCTGTGTTTCAGTTTGTACCTGTTGTCTCTGGTCCTGTCAGTGGGCACCACTGAAAAGAGATAGGCTCCGTCCTCTTTGCACCCACCCTTCAGGTATTTAAATACATTGATATAAGCCTCCAGGCTGAACAGTTCCAATCTCTCAGCCTTTCCTCATAGGAGAGATGCTCCAGTCCATTAGTCATCTTAGTGGCCCTTTGCTGAACTCTCCCTAGTATGTCCATGTCTTTCTTGTGTTGCAGAGCCCAGAACTGAACAAGTACTCCAGGTGTGGCCTTACCAGTGCTGAGCAGAAGGGAAGGATGACCTCCCTCGACCTGCTGGCAACATTACTCCTAACGCCCAGGACGCTGTTAGCCTTCTTTGCAGCAAGGGCACATTGATGGCTTGTGGTCAGCTTGGTATCCACCAAGAAACCCAGGTCCTTTTCTGCAAAGCTGCTTTCCTGCTAGGTGTACCCTAGCATATACTGGTGCAGGGGGTTGTTCCTCCTCCCCAGGTGCAAGACTTTGCACTTCCCCCTATTGAACTGCATGAAGTTCCAGTCAGCCCATTTCTCCAGGCTATCAAGGTTCCTCTGGATGGCAGCATGACTCTCTGGCATATCAGGCACTGCTCCTGGTTTGTCTCATCTGCAAACTTGCTGAGAGTACACTCTGCCCCACCATCCAGATCTTTAATGAAGATGTTAAAGAGGATCAGACCCAATATTGACCCTTCAGGTACTCTGTTAATTACTGGCCTCCAAATAGATTTCATGCCACCTATCACCACTCTCTAAGCCTGGCCATCCAGCCAGTTTTCAAACCACCTCACTGCTTATACAGCAGAGACTTCATCAGCTTGTCTATGAGAATTCTGTGGAAGATACCACTGAAAAAATCCTGAAGTCAAGTTGGACAGTGTCCTCTGCTCTTCTCTGGTCTACCAGGCCAGTCATTTATTATAAAAGTTTATCAAGTTGTTCAAGCACCTAGGTGAAGCCACGCTGACTACTCCTGATGACTTTCTTGTGCTTCATGTGCCTGGAAATGGTTTCTAGGATTAGTTGCTTCATTGCCTTCCCAGGGATTGAGGTGAGGCTGACCAGCCTGTAATTCCCTGGGTCCTCCTTCATGATCTTTTCAAAGACAGGAATGACACTTGCTTTCCTCCAGTCCTCAGGCATCTCTCCCAGTAGTCCTCATCAGGCAGCTCCCTCAGCACTTGTGCATTCATCCCACCAGGGCCCATGGAGCTGTGTATGTTCAGTTTGCTCAAGTATTCCCTGACCCAATCTTCTTCCACCAACAATATGTCTGCCTTGCTCCAGACTTTCTCCTGGTCTCCAGGGCCTGGGATTCCTGAAGGCTGGTCTTGCTACTGAAGACTCCACCATCTTTTGGTCAATGCAGCCAAGGCTGCCTTTGTCTTTCACATCCCCAACTAGCACCTCCTTGTTGGTGAGTATAAGGTCCAGCAGATTACCTCTTCTTATCATTTTCTCTATCACTTGAGTCAGGAAATTCTTATCGATAGGCTCCAGGAATCTCCTGGATTGCTAACGCCCTGCTGTGTTCCCCTTCAGGCAGATACCTGGGTTGTTGAAGTCGCCCATGAGGACCAGTGGCTGTGAATGGGGGGGCTACTCCTACCTATGTGTAGAGGGCCTCATCTGTGTGCCCATTCTGTTCAGGCTGCCTGTGGCAGACACACCATAAATATTCATAGGGCTGCTTGGCTTTGGTCCTTCACTGGCACCAGCTCATACATTTTGGGATTTTGTCTTTATCCATTCCCCCAGTCCATCAAAATCTAGTATTACATAGAGTCCCTCAGACCCCGAGTCTCCAAGGACACCAAGGGGCCTGGAAGCAGCTCCCATGGCACTGTGCAGCTACTTATGCCCCCAAGAGAGGACACGGTTTACAAGCAGCACAGCACCCACCAACCCACAGCAAGGTATGTGCCTGAAGTATGGGGAACCACTTGTTCTCTCAGGCTGCCCCAGAAAATCCCGGAGAAGTCCATGGATGGCCCTGCCCCAAGCCTTGGGTCTGCCGGTACCCCTGTACTAGGATGAAGCCACCTTTAACACCATCCTGCAGCCACTGGCTGGCTTCTGCCTCTTCACCCCACTTCTTGGGCTGCAAGAGGAATGGTGTGCATATGTGCAGTGAAGGGGAGGGGATGTGTGTGGTGCGTGTACTGCAGGGGATGCATGTGCGCTGTGGGGGTATGTGTGAGGGGCATGGGTGTCATGTGGGGGTGGCATATGTGCCAGCATGCACTGCGGGGTGGTTGTGCTCCTCGTGGGACCCAGTGCTGGCACCAGGGCTTACATGAGTTGACAGGACCGGGACCCCAAGCCCCAGCCTCGCAGAAAGCCAGGAGCCCAGGCTCCTGTGAGCACCAACATCCCCCCTGTACCTGACTCTTCCATCCCACAGAGGCCTCTTAAGTCTTCTCACCTGACAGTTGCTCAAGGGTCGATTGGGATTCAGGGCTCCCTTGGACCTGCCATCCCTAACACCAAAGCAATGCCCTGTCTGGCTGCCAGTCCCAGGCAGAAGTGATCTGGCCACTGAAGGGGTCCCACAGGCCCCACTCCTAGCACTGCAGGCCCACCCAATATCGGATCGGGGGGTGGGGGGGTGTCTGTACATCACCTTGTGTACAGGCCAAATCTGGATACTGGGACCAGTTTGAGGCTCTCCAGTACACAAGACACATCGACATGCTGGACCAAAGTGGTGCCATCCCCATCTTTGGAGACAGATATCCAACGATTGACTGCACAAGGACCAGGTCCAGATGACACCTGCTCTGACGTGTTTGGAGCAGATACCTCCATAGGTCCTATACCCTCTCAACAGGACAAAGCTTCCTACTCTGCCAGCCACCAGTGCATATCTTGCCAGTCAGGCAATACAAGAGAAGCTCAGCATGGCCTCCATGAAGCATAAGACCAACACAGTCTTGTCCCCAAAGGAGGAGGCCATGTCTTAGCCTCCAGGATCAGGAATATCCTGAAATGACCTTGGAGGAACCCACAGGAGACAAACAGGTCCATGTGGTCTCAGCCCACCAGGGAAAAGGTGTGGTGGACAGAGCATTTAGAATGTGGGTGCTGGAGACATCCTGTTTGCACCCAAGTTAGCAGTCACCCTGGACAGAGCTGAGCTCACCACAGGCAATTTTGTCTTACAGGGCCTTCAGTCACATCAGAACAGAAGCCAACCACAAGGACAGAGAAGCTCTGGCCCAAGAGGCAATAGAGGAGCTTTGGATGAAAATTCCTGGATGTCATGTGAGGTTGTGTGTGGAGGGAAACAAAGGACACATTGTGGCCATGGAAGATCTTGGCTATGCAAGCTGGAGAGCTATCCTGAAGAAGACACTTAGTCTCTGCCACTTAAGCTGCTCTAATACCCCAGCAACATTTAAGGTCACACAGAGAATTCCAGATCAGCTGTGTGCTTCTGGTCACCCTTGAGCATCAGGTATGTCTCACTGCCACAAGACACATTGGAGGTCCTTGCTGTGATGGACACAGCCATTTCTGCCACCTCAGCTTGGTGTCCTACCCTCTTCTTTTGCTCTGGAAACAGATTGGGGCATCGCCATGGTCCCTCAGCTCTTTGACAGCACTGAGGGACACACTTCTGTGCTGCCTAGAACTGGCTCTGGGCTGCTCCCTTGATCAGCAGAGGAAGAGGGAAAGTAAGGAGGCAGATAGAAGGGACTCTGAGCAGGCAGCATATCTGAAGGACTCCAGATATCTCTGGTACAAGCCCCAACAGGGATAGTTGTCTCCATTCTGGCCGTGAAACCAGTTGGCCCAGAGTCAAAGCAAGCTACTGCAAGAGAAACTCAGGGGCTGATTTATCAATGGGGTAATGTGGTGCTTCTGGCCCCAGGGAACACAACCCTGCATGGTCCAAGGGGAGGTAGTGCTGAGTGGGGTGCAGAGCCAGAGGTGTAAGTGAATGACTAGCCACAGCAGACACAGGCAGGATTTCTCCCCCAAGTGGCTCTGCCATTGACCATGGAATGCCAAGACTGACCCTGAAGGCTTTGCTACACTCCCCACAGATGTACAGCTGTTCACCAGTGTGTATGCAGTGTTGCATAGCCAGGTTTGTGACAGGTCAAAAGCCTGTAGACACCAGTGCAGCCTCTACTTTTTGTGCACCAGGTGGTGTTTACCCAGCATGGAAGCATCAGTGAGACATATGCCATGTGATCTGCAGCCACATGGTTATTCCCCATCAGCCATCTGCACAGCTGAATGTCCTGCCTCAGTCCACACATGCATGCAGCCACTTCACTATGTGGACACAACACTGTGCTGACAATGGAGCTGTGGTCAGTGCATTTGCAGAAGACCCCACATGTACATGGCTGCTCACCAGTGTGGATCTGCTCATGGGAAATCATGTGGGTTGGCTACTTAAATTGCTTGCTGCGCTGCAGGCATGTGTAGCCATGCTCCCTTCTGCTCTGAAGATTCCCTCTCTGTTTCTCCACCACCAGCCTCACTACTCCAGACCACTCCTCAGCTTCGCTGAAGTCCTCAACATCTCCAGGGACAGGAGAAGAGAAACATCCAGATAGCTATGGCTGGTGAAGCTGGAACCATACAGCGTTATTGGGACAGAACACATGGTGCCACCCAGCAAGGCCCTTCTCCCAGTCTTTTCAGCAGGTCCTCATTGCTCCCAGGACAAACCCAGGGATACGGCAGTCTACTCACAAACTTTTGCCAGTCCCATGTCCTTTGACAAATACATACAGATGCTGTTCATACAGACACCCAAAGTGCATGTACACAAACACATAACGCACAAACCAATCCCGTGCATACACACACACACACAATGCAGGTCCACACATACTATGCAAACACATGCAATACACAGATCTAATGTGCACGACACACACACTCAACTCACGCACATGCAGAGTGTGCACTTACACAATGCATGCAGAGGATACAAATATACAAACACAACATGAACACACACAGTGCACACACAGTGCATGAGTGCACACAGAATGTGCATCATCAGCAGTGTGCACAGCCCCCACTGTATGCACACACAGGTGATAGACACACACTCAGTAGTTACACACAAACAGTACATACATATGCACGTAGGCAATACACCACCACCACCCCCAATAAGTGTAATGTACGCATGCAGGATGCACATCCACACTCAGCACACAATGCACATGCACAGGCATGATGCACATACACAGAGGATGCCCTCGCACGCTAACAAAGCACACGTACACCCGCATAGGCGCTCCTGTACCTGGTACCGCTCAAGCATCTGCAGGGGTGGTGCCTGTTCCCATAGCTCTGCCCATAACTGGATCCCTGAGGGTGATTGAGCACTGGCACAGGTTGTCTGCAGAGGCTGTGGAGTCTCCATCCTTGGAGATATTCAAAAGCTGCTGGTCCTGGCTCTAGGTGGCTCTGCTTGAGCAGAGGGGTTGGACCAGATGACCTCCACAGGTACCTTCCAACCTCAGCCATTCTGAGATTCTTGAAGTCTGTGATACCCAGACATCCAGCGGAAATATGGCAGTCTTTCTAATAGTATGAAGTAAATAATCACAAAATACAATGGCTTTACAGTTTGAGATCAGATCTTTCAGTTAACATTAGCCATAATTTTTTCTCTGTTTTTTCCCTTGACATTATTTTCAATATGTCATGTGCTGCATATGCCGGGGTATCTCAGTACTGTCAATAATTCAGAGGTATTTTGCTTATTACAGGTTTATTCTCACAATTCCTTCCATATGTTCAGATACTGGGAAGTTGCTGGATTTGCAAGAATTTTTTCCCATCAGTTATGAAGAATTCTGAGTGTTCTAAATAGTTGCTGTTCTTCTAATGTATTCCAATAATCCCTGGTGAAAGCTAACATGTTAATTATTAGGTTATGGTGTGTATCTATTAATATTTTGTGGGAATTCAGGACAATATAAGATACAGTCACATTTTAGTGATTTAGTCCTATGTTAATTTACTATGATGGATAGCTATTACAGAGCATTTACTGTTACATTGAATTCTTTCTGTTAGATTGGGATAACTCTGCTTAACTCTAAGCTTTATAAGGCATATTTAATTCTTGAGCTTAATTCTTTTCACTCATTTCCTGTATGTCAAGCACTACTATACTTTAAAGTTCATGGTAACATCTTTCTGTTTTTTTTGGGAAACCAGTTATAATTCTAACTTTTCTGAGAAATATTTGTATTTTGCTGGTTTTGTGTAGGCTATGTACACAGAACATTTTAACTCATGGTGAGTTCATACTATTTTGGGCAATTCAAGATCTATTTCCATATTACTGGTATACTTCTAATATCCTGATGAATACCCTATGAAGAAGTCATCTACTAACCCAACTTCAAATAATTATTTCAGTTCTAAACAATTCTTTGTATTTCAAGGCTTACTTACATTTGCCAGCTTGAATATGGTCATATTTCTGGTAACTATGCTGAAACTTTTGAACTTGTGAAGAGTTCTTTCCCCCAGCAAAGGGATCTTGGGCTAATTCTGACAGGTACTTGGCTAGTAATAACAAATCCCAGTTATAGGCACCCACTTAGTCCTGTGCAAGGAAGTATCTTGAAGTTCAAGGCAAATTCCTCATATCTTCCTGGAGGACTTATTTATAGCTATCTAATTTTTTCCTGTGCCTTCAAATACTGTAGTAACTTTCCCATATGTTTTTTCTTCACTTCCATGGAATTAGGAAGATCAGGCCTATTGCTGACTCTTTTCAACATCTGTCCAATAGCACATCATAGATGTATTTTGTGTGAGTTTTTGCCTTCATTCCTCAAAAATGTTAATAACAATGCATATTGGAGGACATACTTACTTTTGCTGATTCAATTCCACACTGTTTATATCTTCAGGGTTTCTGGTGGGTTTTTCTCTTCCTATCAGCCTGATGGAACTGGAAATAATTCTACACACAGACAAAAGCATACTTGTCTAATGATATTTTTTCCCTACAGAACATTTGCATATGCCAAGTATTTTAGCTCATAGTGAGTTCTTCAGTGCATGCCTAGATAATTCATGGATATCAGTACTATCTCAAATATCCCTTCCCATTATTCAGTATTTGAAATCCTTTCCATAGCTGTATGAGGCCTTTACAAACACCAAGAAATTAAGAAAGCATTCAAGTCTTTTTTGGCATGGACTGAGACCTGCAGAAGATGCCACAGTGCTGTTTAAAAGATGTATGTGTTTTACAGGAACTCTCTGGGTATTACAATTGCATTGGGCAGATTCGAAAAAAAAACCCAACCTCAAAACCTGTCCTGGTTTCAGTTGAGATAAAGTTAATTTTCTTTCTAGTAGCTGGTATAGTGTTATGATTTGGATTTAGTATGAGAATAATGTTGATAACACACTGATCTTTACAGTTGTTGCTAAGTAGTGGTTATACTAAGTCAAGGATTTTTCAGCTTCTCACGCTCAGCCAGCAAGAAGGCTGGAGGGACACAAACAGCTGGGAGGGGACAGAGCCAGGACAGCTGACCCCAACTGACAAAAGGGATATTCCAGACCATATGATGTCATGCTCAGTATATAAACTGGGGGGACATTTGGAGTGATGGCGTTTGTCTTTCCAAGTAATTGTTATGTGTGATGGAGTGTCGTCATTTCAGTTTCAGCCCAGCTGGTAACAAAGCACCACACAGCCTCTTGTTCACTCCCCACCCCCTCCCCTGGCCATGTTGGGTTGAGGAGAAAATACAAAGGCAGGCTCGTAGGTCAAGACAAGGACTGGGAGGGATCACTCCTTTAAAGGCTTTTCTGAAGCGCCATGTCCTCCCTAAGCACCATTAGAGACCTTCTGGCTGGTGTCAGTATTCTGCATTTTTCTTAAATGTCCCCAGCTGCAAGAGTTACAAAATATGTCTTGTTCTGAAAACTGAACTTACTTTCCAGAAGATTTTCCAGGGAGGATATTCCAGATGCTGAGACCAACAGGTTCTTTTTTACACCATGAGATGTCACTGTCCATGAAGGTAAACAGAATCTGTCTCTTGCCATCCTTCAATAAACTGTATAATGGTTAAAAAAGACTAGCACTAACTTCCAAGCAAAGACCATCTCCTGATCTTCTAGCCAAGATAGAAAAGGTTTTTAAAAGATAGGGAAGAGGAAGGAAGAGGAGGTTAAGATCATCTTTTTTCATAGAGTTTGGGAAAAAAAAACCCAAACAACCGAGAGAGGTTCAGAGCACTGAAGTCCTTGAAGGAATGGAGACTTGGTTATACCATGGAAAAACACCGTACTGCCAATCTAGAGGTTTTTCCATAGGTGCTGGTAGGTTATGAGAGAGACCAGAATTTGAAAGCCATGAAAAATTTTTAAAGTCTTTTGTTGACAATAGTAAACCAAAAATACCATCTGACTGGTTATGACAAATTGTGCACGGTGAGAACTGATCTCTCTCTATAATCCATAAGAGGGAGTCTGTGAGCAAAAAATCCTTCAGGAGCACCAGGCCTTATAACCAGCCAAAGCTTGTGAAGGGAACCATGACAGTGACTGAGACAATTCCAGGGCAAGGATGCTGTCTGGTCACATTGTTGTCCCCAAATGGGGTTCTTCACCCAGTGTACAAAGAGACCATAACAAACAGAGTCAGGATATTTGTTTATTTCATGGCTGTGCCAAGTGCCAGCTGGCGACTCCACAAATCTAGCACACCTTGGTTAACATGCAGAAGTCATTTATACATTCTGAGCAACGGTTATCAGTTATTTTACAGTTTGGCTTAGTCACCCTTTCTCCTACTGGTTCTTGCATCCTCATCTCCACTTAAAGTTGCAGCGTCCTCCTTTTTTACTGCGCATGTGATACCGAAAAGCTGGTTGAAGGAACCCTCTAAGACTCAATTTTAGAGTTTTAGAAAGCAGGCATTCTTTATTGCAGTGCTGGATGCATGGGTGATAATTCCACCTAGTGTGCATGCCACAGCTTCAGCACAAACAGGTTATATATAGAGAGAAACTAATTACATATTAATCAGATTAGTATATACATACATAAAAATTATTGTAACTGATTATCGTAGTACTGCCTACATCCAGTCATGCACAATGGTTCTTCATTTGAGTTGAAGGGCTGCTTTTGCGAACACCAGCCCATTTGAAATTCTGTTGGCTGACCTTCAAGTCTTTGTTCATCATCCTCGTTCTTCGATCTTGGAGCTTAACATGGTTTTAGTCACGTATGGTCAGTTTCAATATTATTCTTGTCTAATGTACAGGAACATCCAGTCATAAGAGAAAGAACTGTAAAACTTATAACTACCTCTACTAGTTAATTACTTGGCTACACTTTTGTCTATTGTTTCAATCATAGTGTTAGCATAAGATTTCTAATAATTATTTACCAAATCTCACTTTTACAGTCATCTAGCAGCAAACCAGTTTCCACGGCTGGTACAAAATATTAAAACCATAAAAATTATTTAGACATACCATATGGAATGTATGGACATATGCTATCACATGTTCTGTGAGGAAGGGGCTTCCCTTGCTTTGTTACATTTGAAGTGTGCAGAACATATTCTTTTGCTCTACTGTGCAGACTGTCTGCAGATAGTATATGAAACTCCTGCTCAGCTGAAACTAGGCAGAGGAATGAAGACTGAAGTATAATGATTATTTTCAAGGAACGTATAAGATAACTGATATGCAGCTGTTATAAATGGGATAATTGTAGGGTAATTTGGAGGTTCAGAGTCTTGGTAGGGCACTCACTAATCATATTAGTAACACCTTATCAAGCTGAGATTGCCTAGGTAACCAGATCAGAGCCACATAATTTGGATATGGGTGTTGCAGAACTGGGACCAATGAGCAAAAAGTAATTCACAGTGTATTGTTTCTTTGGAAGGATTTGGAGAAGAGAGAGGGAGATAGAATGACTACAAAAAGGTGGCTTGAGAAGCAGAAAAAAATGGGCAATCATGTATGAAATGAGGTAAAGAGAAAAGATCAGACCTTCCAACAGTAGGAGTGCAGATGCCTATGGATGGTAATGAAGCTGACTGCAGATCCAAGCCCACCAGGAAATTGGAGAGAAACTTGTTGGTCAACCCAAGAGAGTCTCCTTCAGGAGAAAGGAGGGCAGATTGACTATATGCTCATATATCTCTGTTGCTGAGATGAACACCAGCTTTCCCTGTAGTTTTTTATCAGGATGCTTACCTTTCAGATTATGTAGGAGTAACCATACCTACATACTGTGGCACACCACTGCTGTGGATGTGTGGGAAGAAAACATCAAATAAATAATGACATGGAGTGATGAGTGTGTTTGACTTGAACTAGATGTTCTTCTGTTAACACTGTGTTTCTGATTCAAAGGGTTTTGGTTCTTGCATTGTGATTGCAAAACCTTCCAAAGAGCAGGGGTTTTTTAGTCCAAAATTGTTAAGATTAATTTTTACACTGAGAATGGTAATACTGTATATGTCTGCTGCTCTCAGGACCAAACATGGTGCTGACTTCTTTTTCAAGCAAGAATTTCTGTGCTTTCCAAGGCTTGAAAATATTCATAATAGCATTATGAATATATGATGGGCTAATCATGCAAATCAATAACAGGTCTATGAATAGTGGGGACCATTCACAGATGGTTAAGCTATAGGTATAAACACAGGAATTCTAGCAAATGCCAAAAGTATCTTTAAGTAGAAACTGTACTGTCAGTATGCTCAGTAATTTCAAAGCTATCAAAAGAAAATAGAAGGAAAATCAATAAAATATGAATGGAAGGAAAGAGAAACAATGGCTGAGGCGGAAAAAAAAAAGGTAAAATTCATCTAACTGTGAAAATAATGCAGTCACAGCAAATGCCCTACAATGTCACATGGTTGAGACAATTGGGAAACCCCAGACTCACTACAGCCTGCATGTTCCTTTATCAGGAGCATAAGAAGCACAGAACTAAAGCACTTCACCTGGCTACTGCTGGTATTAAAAATTTCCCTGGCTTTGAGTGCTGGAGACACGTATCCTCTCAAAGCATATGAAAATCCATATGCCTTTCTAGTTCTACTCAAAGGAAAAATTTTATTCGTAGATGTTAGGCAGCCACTGATTATTATCAGAGCTATGCTGTAGACAAGAATATGCCCATGCTTAGGGAGTTCACAACCCCCAGAAATGATAGCTGTAAAGCTAGGATCATCTTTTGGGGGCAGACATGGATTTTAAATCTTGGTTTCTTTTTCTTGAATGAATGCTTTAACCACGAGTGCCCCTAATAATTGCTTTCTCTATAGTGTGTTAAACTCATTTCCTCCAAGAAAAAAACAAAACCACAAACAAAACATCAAAGAACACCCACCCAATGCTATGTCAAGCACTTCTGAAGAACGTGAAATGTAAGTATTGTAAGTGTATGTAAGTGCATGCTAATGTTCTCAGACAGCCTCCTGGATCGAGCACTTCAGGGAATTAAGCCCTAGATCTCCAGCAAGTTTCAGGTTTGGACACACACTGATCCACTCTGGACAAAGGGGTTGGGAATGTAGAGACTTTCAGGGCTAGCTGAGGGAGAGCGAGGGCCTCACTTTTGTTCAAGTTTCCCTGGAGTTGCATTACCCTTTTTATGGTATCTACCCTCTATAACAATTTGTAATTATTCTTGTTTCCCTGGTGTTTCCAATGGTGCTCTGTAGGTGGCAGTGCAGAATGCATTTCTCTGGCACTTCACCCAACTGAGAAGTTCATGTTTGGAAAGATTTGGGTGCTTTGGTTATTGCAGTCACTGTACGTCTGTATTTTTCCAGATGACTCAGGCAGTCTTCCTTTACAATTGTTCATTAATATTAACAGACATGTTAGCATTTTATCATTACAATCTTACACATTGTTGGTTGTCTAGTTCTTTCAGTTGACTTTTTCCTGTTCTTGCTCTTATATTACTTGTACTGTTGCTCAGGTTCATTTGGAAATAAAGCAAACAAATAACTTGGAACTCTTATAAACCCTCTGTCTTCAGTGTGTGCTTTTTTTGATGTTTCACCTTCACAGAAAAATGTTTCCAGAACCCTGAATAAATTAAACAAACAACACATCCTGTTCCATAAAAGGAACAAACCAGCTTACTTACTGATAGGGAAATGCATGTCTATTTATTTAAAGCTGATGCTTTGGAAGTAAGTGAAGATAGATGGGGCTTTAGGGGTGATGGAAAATCAGATTTCCTCTCCTTCTGCAGGTAGCTTGGCATGACTTCTCAGCTCATTTGACTTAATATTTTTACATTCTCCTGTGGAAACTGATGTAAATTTCAGGACACCATGATCATTTTGCATTGGAAAGCAGGTATTTATTCATATCTGTCTTTTGCTATGGAGTCTTCTTAGCTAGAAGTGCACACAATGTTTCAAACATTATAACATTATACAATTCTGTGGTTTGGAAATCTTAAATTGTGGGTTCTTTGGCAGGCAACTTCAACTTTCACAGGCAGGAATATACATCTTGATTCCCAATTAGCTTCTAGAGCAAGTTAGGTTTAATAACTATGTCTGAAAGTTCCCTTCTACACCCTCTCGAATAACTTTCTATCCTTTCCCACTCATTGAAAGCTAACACTGTCCTGGTACCTGCAGACCTAACCATGAAGTCTTTGTTCCTTGTTACAACACTCCGATATCAATTATTCTCTATTATTTGTAGACTCGTCATTCTTTCATTGGAGGTGAAAATTAGAACATAGAATTTAGATGACCAGTTACACAGCATGAACAGGAGTACTGAATCTAGTTGTCAAAACTTACAATTTTAAGACTGTGATATAGTTTTTTGAAACAGTGAAACAGGAATGATTTATGGTAAACCATTCTTTTCCCTAGAACCCCAAAGGGCAACCCATAACTGTGATTGTCAGTTTAACAGATAATGTCTCTCTGCAGGAAATGTAAAAGATCACCTACCTAAAGTTAATACGGTCATGAAATTGCTGGGAAAGAGGCACATCTGCCTTGCAGATACCAAAAGTGGAAAGCAGCCTGCGGCACCTAGAAGTGCAGTACGTCAGCCCTGTCTGTGTTCCAGCTCTCAGCTGCCCACAGTAGCTCTGTGTGATGCACTGGTTCCCAAGCCAGCTTGCTCAAAGACCTTTTCTTCACACATACATACACTATTCATATTGCCGAACAATGATTATTCCAAGTGACAACCTTTTGCTTGCTTTTAAAGACCTATTGTTATCATGGGGTTTATACAAATGTTTTTATGTGTCAAGTTAATTGAAGGCCAATGACAAGAAGTTGGGATAGTCTTATGAACAACTGCAACTGAAGGCAGGACAGAAAGATAGCTGTTTCCTTGTACATTTGAATTGATACTGTACTAAGAGCTTTTACATGGCTGCCCAGCCTGTTGGACTAGATAGGTCAGGCATCCGAATGACACTGCAGTTGCTATATTTACTTTTAAAGTGTCTCTGTCACATGGTTATACATAGCCATTCTCATTCAGGGCAAGCAGCCTCAACAAATGCAATGCTCTGTGAAATTGCTAAAGGATTTTAATTAAACCTTTAAAACAAAAATTTATAAAAATAGAAAAGAATGCTTTATCTGTACATGGAGTCTTCATAGCCATAGTAAGTGATTCTATTTTCCTCTATCTTTATAAAACAGAAAACACTTTTATTATGTGTTTTATCTGAAATTAGGATTAAAAGCTTTTAATCTGTTTTCCTATAATAGCAGCATAATTAAAAGTTCAGTGTTATATTTTAGCCTATATTTTGCCTGAAGGCAATATTTGTGCTCAAACTCTATTATGTTTTGCCAACATAGAGTAATTTTTAATAAAAGGAATACTGATTTGGTTAGACCATGCAATGATGAGGAGAACAGACAAAGAAACAGTATTACCCTGTTTATTAAATAATATTGTCATTGATTGGAAAACAAGCTTGCCACTGTTTCAAGCCTTTGGCATGCTTATTACTGGATTTCCTATATATGAAAACATTGCTTTTTTAGATAAGAATAATTTGAAAAATAGTGAATGCACATTATGATTACTGTTACTCTCATATGGCCTTTTGTTTCCCACAGAGATGGGTTTTCTTGCTGTACTTGCTCTACCATTACTTCTCTTAGGGATCAGTGGAATTATTTACATTTACCAGTCAGTCAGGTGGCTATTGTCCAAGTCAGCTGTGCAAAACAAGGTGGTGGTGATCACAGATGCCATCTCTGGACTGGGCAAAGGTGAGTTATCTCATTTCTTTCTCAGTGTCAGAGAACAGAACCAGCCACAGAGCCACCTCTTAGGTGATAAAATGTGCATACATTAACTTGTATATATTCATAACTGCCTGGATGAAGCAGAAGTTAAGAAATATATTTTTATACAAATCCTGTGATTTTAAATGTACATTTTTAGTTTCAGCCACAGGAACTGCTGGTAAACTTTTAGGACCTACAGAGTTTTGTATTTATTTAATTCAATAGAATGAGAGGTTTTGTAAGCACATTAAGAGTTCTATTTTTAGCATGTTGCTGCTATAAGATCTTATTACTTAAGCTGTCACTGCAGGGTAGCAGCAAATCAGTATAAACAAGTGTCACCTTACTCTTTACATGTTCCTTTTCAGCCCTTAAAGACTTCAACATTTCCTGTTCCCTGTAAACAACAGTGCTCACCCCTCTGTCCCTATTCGTATCTCTGCCCCCTTTATCACCCATGTTAATCCACTTATCATATTTATATATTGTATATTTATGATATTATTTATCACTCCAGTACCTCTAACTGGGCTGCCTGGCTGTGTGTAATGGTAGGTTCAGTGGACAGAAGGAAAGGGCATGTGAAAATTTATCTATTTATATAAACTGATTGCCTGGGTGGCCAGCAATTTAGCATATACTTCTTGGCTTGTATTTCCTGCCTACACGGTTCTACCAGATTAAAGGTACTGAGGTACTGGGTCATATACAGTCCTGCACTAGCCATCACTTGAGGGGCAGTAGATGCAAGTGCCTTATAAGGCAAACATAGCTTGAGGCTACATTTTGGCATTTTCAATGAAGACTTGCTGTGTGTTGGAAACCTTGCACTCCCAAGGAGAAAACAGATGGGGAAAGGGAAAGCTCCTGCAGAATTATTCCTTAGCAGAACAGAGCAGAGACTGGCAAAGGAAATACGCACTATGCTGGCAAGGAGTACTCTTTATCAGAGCCTGTTAGGACAATGTATGAAATAATTCTGACCTCCACATCCCACCTGGTCTTTCCCTTTCCCTGACACACTTCAGTTTCAGTTGAAGATAATATTTTTATGCATTTTCTCTGATTGGTTATATTTCAGTATTTCAGTTTGGGGACATATGATTTACAGTTCCCCAGCTGAGATTGGGTGTCTCATAGAATCACAGGATGTCTGGAGGTTTCTAGACAGAAGTCCTGCTTGGACTATCACCAGTGTTAGATCTGGTGCATTGTGGCTTCAAGCCAAATATTGGAAACCTGCATGGATAAAGAACATTTATTGAATATAAGGTAAAGGAAGAGCAACACGTCATCTACCTGGACTTATGTAAAGCATCTGACACTGTCCCATATGACATCCTTGTCTCTAAATTGGAGAGGCATGGATTTGATGGATGGACCACTCGGTAGATAAGGAATTGGCTGGATGGTTGGACTCAGAGTTGTGATCAACAGCTTGATGTGCGAGTGGAGACAAATGATGAGTGGAGTTCCTCAGGGGTTGGTATTGGAACCATTGCTTTTTAATATCTTTGTTGGCAACATGGATAGTGGGATTGAGTGCACCCTCAGAAAGTTTGCTGATGAGACCAAGCTAAGTGGTACAGTCAACACACTGGAGGGAAGGGATGCCATCCAGAGGAACCTTGACAGGCTTGAGAGGAGAGCCTGTGTGAACCTCATGAAGTTCAACAAGGCCAAGGGTAAGATCCTGCACATGGATCAGGGAAATCCCAAGCACAAATACAGACTGGTGACGAGTGGCTTGAGAGCATCCCTGTGGAGAAGGACTTGGGGGTATTGGTGGATGAAAAACTGAATATGAGCTGGCAATGTGCACTCACAGCCCAGAAAGCCAACCGTATCCTGGGCTGCATCAAGTGTGGCTAGCAGGTTGAGGGAGGTGATTCTCCCCCTCTACTCCACTCTTGTGAGACCCCACCTGGGGTACTGTGTTCAGCTCTAGGGCCCCAACATAAGAAAGACATGGACCTACTCAAGCGCATCCAGAGGAGGGCCACAAAGGTAATCAGAGGGCTGGAGAACCTCCTCTATAAGGATAGGCTGAGAGAGTTGGGGCTGTTTAGCCTAGAGAAGAGAAGGCTCCCAGGAGACCATATAGCAGCCTTCCAGTACTTAAAGGTGCCTGCAGGAAAGATAGGGAGAGACTCCTTATCAGGGCTTGTAGTGATAGGATGAGGGGTAATGGTTTTAAACTGAAAGAGGGTAGGTTTAGATTAGGTATTAGGAAGAAATTCTTTACTGTGAGGGTTGTGAGACACTGGAACAGGTTTCCCAGAGAGGTTGTGGATGCTCGCTCCCTGGAAGTGTTCAAGGCCGTCTTGGATGGGTCTTTAAGCAACCTGATCTAGTGGAAGGTGTCCCTGCCCATGGCAAGGGAGTTGGAATTAGGTGATCTTTAAGGTCCCTTCCAACCCAAACCATTCTATTCTATTCTATCCTATTCTATCTTATTCTGTTCTATTCTATTCTATTCTATTCTATTCTATTCTATTCTATGATTTCTCCAGGTACCTCGCTCCAGCACTGCATGACACCTGGGGAATATTTTCCTAAGTTCAATTTCCATATTAACCTTTCTTCATTTTTTTTTTTTTTTATTTTGTGACTAGCTGCTCTTTGTCCCTTGAGGCTACAAAGGCAATCGCCTTCCCCCTCCCTCCCCCTCCTTTCTCACAGAGATGAAAAAGGAGGTAACTCAAAGCAATTTTATTTTATTATCCTAAACATATCTGCTGCAAGTATCCCATAGGGTGATACTGAGAAGTTATTTACAGGCTTGAATGATTCCAAATCATGCAGAATTTACTGTGCAGTCCACTCATGCATATACGATGGCCATTAGTCCAGAGCTTAAAAATACCAGCTGTCTGTCCAGCTGTTGCATATTTGAGCTCTTAGGCAACAGCCAATTTCCTTTTCCAACGTGCCAGAATTTCTGGACTAAAGACAACATTCATCCAAGTTAAAAAAGAGAAACAAAAACTATGACGATTGAAGATGTTTGCAGTGGTTTATCATTGTTATTTAACCTGATTCCTATTTCTTCTCAGTGGTGTATCTCAGGAAAGTCCAGGATAGTTCTAGAGGACAACATAATTGGTTTCCCTTTTCCCCTTTCATTTCTGTTCACACAATAGTCACATTTTATTCACAAAGTTGCCCCAACTGTTATATTTATAGGAAAAATACTGGTGTAGTTTTCCTAGTACTGGCAAATAATCTTTGGGGCTTTAAATAAAAAATCTTTCTGTGCTAGAAAAAAGAAAATGAAAGCATTCATAAAATTATTCTTGTAAATAATTAAAAAGATTACATAAATAAAAGTTTCCAGCTGCACAAGTTTATAAAAACAGACGAGTGGATCCAGAAGTGCTTCCATACAGATACTAAAAGTCTAACATGGGCATTTAAGAAATCTAAGATGGGCATATTATCATAACTGGATTCACCTGTGGGTATTGAAATCTGAAGAAAATGCTTTTTAGAGGACAGACGGCACTAGGTTTGTACTCTTTCCCATTCAAAAAAGGCCATAGTAGCTAAGACAAATCAAGTATGCTGGAAAGGCCTAAGAGTAATTGTAAAACCACATTCCTGTTCTTCCCATGCTGAATATGTAACTGTCATACAGCTTTGGTTTAGGGACAAAATATGAGGGCTCCAAGGCTGAGAGCTTTTTGGAAGACCTAATCAGGAAAAAAAAAAAAGGGGCGGGGAAAATAACTCTTGATTTCCAATCCTACCAGCACATGTAACCCACTGTCAACTAATTGTCTGGCTGCACCCAAACCAGATGTCTGGTTTGGGGCACAGTGGGCACATCATCAGTCGCATCCTCAGGCCTATCTGCAAGACATTATCTATTCCAAGAAAGAAAAGACAGGCAATTGTATACTTTTCCTGGTCAGGAGGACAACCTTGACAGATTCCTGGACTGAGAGCCACAGCTGCAGTTCAGCTGATCTAGAACATGCAACCTGTAGCAGCCTGTAACAGCCAGAGGGATACAATTGACAATAAATTCCCCAAAGATGCCCATGAGATATCTATGCTCTATGATTTTAAACTCCTTTCTTTGGTCAAACTGACAGGACAGTGAGGAATATATTCTCCCTCAACACCACCTAGACAAGAAAATAGACCAGACATGCTGTCAAGATGCTCCAGCCTGGTATTTCATAATCTGGATTGAATTGATCACATACGCTCATGAAGACCTAAACTAATGTTTTGGCTACAGTCTTGTAGCTAGAGCTGAGGTGGGGTGATGCTGACTGCCAGTTCCTCTTGTTATGTGAGTCCCCACTTTCAGAAAAGCACAATCATAGTTCACTTGCATAAGAAAGGGAGAAGAATCATCTCCAGAGACCTAGCTTAAACTGGGGGAACCCTTAGCTCAGAATAACCTTGAATATATGGAGAAAAAGCAGTGCCATCCCAGCATACCCTGAAACTTCTCACTGGCCTCCTCAGGAAGGCTTCAGGGAATGTAGCTGAACAAAAGGTAGTTCAAGCTGGTCTCTGATGCCTACTGGGAAGTTCTAATGCTCAGGAGATAAAGGTCTTGGTATGGATTACATATGGAGGGAATGATCTGTAGAAGAAAGGCCTCTGTCATTGATGCGCCATCTGTGGGCCAGTAGATGGTAAGTTTCTCTGTATTGCTCTTTCTCAGAGTTGTAAGTAAGTTTCATGTTGCCAAGAGTTTCATGAAGGTAGCATACAGAGCTAGTTTTACTATTTAGTGGGGTTGGTTGTTTTCTTCTTTACACTGCAGTAGACATGAAGTTTGCAAAAGATGCAGTTTGTATTGTAACAACAATGCATTTTTGTATGTATTTTGCTTTATAGCAGGTGTGGCTGTAGGTGGAGGGAGTTAAGAAAGAAAGATAATCAGAACAATTTTTCTAACTCCAAGCCATCATCCATTAACTGGCATATTGTTCCTTTCCTAATTAAATTTTTAAATCCCATGACTAAACAGTGCCATTGTGCTGTACAATTAATTCTGCATTATACCATTACATTAAATTTTAATTTATTACTCACATATATATTATTGCGATTTAGTGTTTCCTTTTTTCTCATATATATTTATTCTTTCAAAATTAATGAATTTTAAAGCATAGATTCAACATCATTAGCAAAACCAGCATTCCATTTCAACCAAAATATACAAAATCAAATTGTTGTTATTATGTCTTCTGAATGTATTTCTCTCCTAGAATGTTCTCGAGTGTTTCATACGGGAGGAGAAAGACTTGTGCTGTGTGGCAGGACATGGGAAAAGTTAGAAGCCTTGTATGATGCTTTAATTAGCGTGGCAGACCCCAGTATGGTAAGTATTTCCTCACTCTGCTTTGAAAATTCACAACTTGAGGTAAACACCTTGTTCAGGTACACAAAGTGCTTTTAAATCCAGTAGAACAAGGTACACGAACCATGATTCACCGTTAATGGTGATTTTGGTCACCCAGGTAACACACTCAGCACAGTCCAGAGAGACAGAGAGAAACACCTCTGAAGGTCTTCAGAGCATGACACCAGAAGTGTAAGTCAGAAGTCCTGCTCTCTTGAGCTAATTCAAGGCAATTACTGTAAAGCAGCTGAGTGGTCCTGCATTTTGAACAAGCCACCCAACTAGAAATGCTAGGTAGAGGAATTTGCCTGTTAATTTGGATTAAAGGGATCCAAAGTGCTTCATTTAATCAGGGGAAGTATCATCCATTTTTCACATAATTAGAATGCTTGAGGAGTGGGAGATGGGTCTAAACATTGAACTAATTTTGAGTTTCTCCACTGCTTTGGAAGAAGTCCCAGCTAGCAGGGCATGGGAGCATATGAATAAGAGTACGCTTTCCTCATTACCACTGGCTGGGTCACCATGTATGTAGACATGCAAGGCTGTCCCTGCTGCCAGTTCCTTGGAAGGTGTTTCTTTGATGCTCATGGGAAAGCTTTCTTTCTGTGACCAACATATAGGTTACTCATTTCAGGGCACAGGTGTTCTGAAGGCATCACACAAATTCTACAGCCATTGCTCACCAGACCAACAAACATTTGCATTTGACACCTTTTTTCAGTGAGCTTCATTCATCTGCATCTATAACCATAAAAGCAATATGTTCATGTTAATCTGCGCAGACTCAACTTAGGAAAAAAAATATTAAGTATGACTAAGGGATCTGCGTTACATCATTGTTGTAATATAGTAAGAGAAGATAGTCAGAGTTCATTCCTCTGTCCCATAGCTGATAAAATCTAATCTTTGTAGAAATCATACAAATGTAAACTCTGTTCGGCTAACCTATAGCTGAACAAACCATTCCTACCTTTCGACTGCCCCCCATGTATATGTAAATTATCTGTCAAAGCACTATATCCTAGCCTCTGTGGTCATCAAACTTCTCCATAGGGCTGATTACAGAAAGACTATAACTTGGAGTGGTAGGAGTCACCCTGTGTCTATTATCTGTCTCCACNNNCTGTGTCTATTATCTGTCTCCACTGATTACAAGAGAGACAAAACTCAATAGGGTAGAGCTAGTCTAGCTTACCCTTCCCATGGTGTTCTGATTCATCTGAATTTCAGAGTCTATGAATACCCACTGCTGAACTACCTTCTTTCTAGAGTGGGTTAAAAAAACAAATGAAAGTTTTTGTGAGAATAATAAAAGCACTTTCTTCAGATATCAAGGTAAATTAATTTACAAGACAAGTAAATAGAAATACATTTTTATACAAGTATCCTTGAAATAAGTCTTTTTTTATTAGACATATGCACCAAAGCTCGTGCTTCTGGATATCTCAGACATAAACTGCATTCAAGATGTAGCTAAGGAAATCCTGAATTCCTATGGCTGTGTGGATATACTGATCAACAATGCAAGTATGAAGGTGAAAGGAGCAGTGCAGAGCATTTCATTGGAACTTGATAAAAAGATAATGGATGCCAACTATTTTGGACCTATAACATTAACCAAAGGTATTTTAATTTCTTTTGCTGTTTTGCTGTTGCCACTTAAAGCCTGAGATCCAAGTCATTGCTGTTACACTGTTTCATCTGCACTTATTTTTGCCTTCTGCACTAGAATCAAAAACAATTCTGTGAAAATCAATGGACTGAAATTGAGGTGATGAAGATCAAAATCAGAG
>VYZV01029813.1:0-18066 GCA_013401275.1 Pandion haliaetus
TGTTTTTGTACTCTTGTTTATTGAAATAAATTTCTAATGTAGAGCTATCTACAGTGATGCTTCTGGAAAGAAAATGCCTAGGTCAGAGGGCCAATCCTGGATCGTGACCATATACTGTCTTTCAGAACCTAGTGTCATGCGCATGCATCCCAACTAGCTTCAACAGTGCATGTCATCTAGCAAAACTGCACGTCCATTGCTAGATTCCTTCTGCATTAACATAAGCCATTTCAGAGTCCCAGATCATAGAATGTATTGCTGTACCTAGATTGAATTTTAAATATTTATAAATTCCAAAATTTTTATCACAGCTGAGTACTGCACTGAGGCACCGAGTTTGTAATCTTAATCCTTCTTCTGTTACTCTCCCATTCTAACTCAGAAAAGTATGCATTCTTCCCCAAATTCTCAATGTTTTACTCTTTCTCAAGTAGAAATGAAATCTCCTAGGTTGTTTACACTCTCTTATAACTTCATCACTGCCTTTTGTAAATCCATTGGAGACCATTCTTGGAAGTCAGTTCAAAAAGCAACAAACTTTCTTTTTGACACTTTACCGTTTTCTACTGCAATACATACATAGCTGTATCATTTCTGTATTACTGAAAACACCACTAAAATGCAACTGTGCAAACTCTATCTTATCTCTTTGCGGATCAAAGCAACAAATACTGGATCAATGTAGTAGTGAGTAACTACAGACATTTTAAGAGATGAATCTTCTAAAAAATAAGAATTAAAAATATAAAAATACCGTAACTTCCGGACCAGTGTACACAGGACTAGTAGGCACATCTTCTTCAGGACCACCAAGGGTATCTATTAGGCTATCTAGTGCCGACTCATCCATACCAGGCTAAAAAATAAGCAAACCATTATAGAAGTTATCATGCTGTACAAATTTAAAAAAAACCTGAATCACCTGGTGAATCTGTAGAAAACTCCTGGAAACAAAACCAAAAACTTCTCACAGAAGCCACCCCTGTAACCACCCCCTGCTACCAAAACCTTGCTACACACACCCAATACACTTTCAGTAGGTCCTGCACTTGTAAAATTTTTCAGTGAGAGCTTTTCTTAAACTCATTCCCCAGTGTCAGTAACAAGATCATTTGTATTTATATACCAGCTTATATACTTATATACTTGCATACAAACATAACTGAAGACAAAAAGTGATTTATTTTATGCCACTTTTGGTAAAAGTGATTATAAATAAGTCCTATTTGACAAAACACAAAATGACACTGCACTAGTTTGTTACCCATTTTTTCAGATAGTCCTTCATTACCACACACCAATTTATTTTTTCTGAAACTGAAGTGTTTCAGAGAGAGAAACACTCTCTGAGACATTTTTACAAGGGAAGCATTTGTCTGGGACTGTGTTTACCAACCTCAGTACTTGACTTATCAGCTGCAGCAACCACACTCGCAGCAGCTGCGCCTGCACCAGCCACTATGGACATCTTCTCAGACTTAGGCTGGAGAAATAAGAGAAAAATTAAGAGACAGCTTTATTGTATGGCCCCATGTTAAAAATTCTAGAGATAAAATAAAGTAAACCAGAGATGTTCTACTCAGGCATGCGTATCTATTGTCCCTCTTCATCAATGCTTTCAATACAAATGATAAGCTGGTTCTGCCTACTGGCTGAGTGGTCTAGAAGTTGAGTAGCTGCAGTTTGCATGCCCCAGCCTAAAACATCCAACTCTGAGGCCACGCATTTCCTTTTTTTTTTGACTCAGCAGCTGGCTAATGCACCTGCACAGCATCCAGATACTTGGGGAGACCAAGCTACCAGCTACCTGCAACACTGTGGAGACATACTGTTTCCAGTATGATTTTGCTGTGAGAAAGAAAGCATGCTATTTTAAGTACTCCACCTCTTTCTTTTACTTTGCCAGTAAAAGAAATCTGTAGTGCAGAAAGACTGATGCCCC
Organism: Pandion haliaetus; assembly: GCA_013401275.1. Classification (NCBI taxonomy): domain Eukaryota; kingdom Metazoa; phylum Chordata; class Aves; order Accipitriformes; family Pandionidae; genus Pandion; species Pandion haliaetus. Next base: position 1,943 of record VYZV01029813.1, read on the forward strand.
TTCCAAGTCTCTTTCGAAAGCTTCCATTTACACCCGATGGTTCTCAATACACAATTAACACCAGCAGCAAATACTGCTCAAATACATAGGGTGAAAAATGCTTCAGGGAGTTAGGTGCAGGAGCAACACCAATACAAAATGCAGACTTCTGCATTACTGCATTCTCATTTACTGCAAAAGAAGTGGGTTATAGTAGAGCTGCAGGAGTCCTTCATATTACTCTGGCCTTGTCACTCAGAAACATGCAGAGACCAAAAGATCTAGATCCTGACTCTACTACACACTTTTGCTCCAGCTTTTTCTCCACTTGACCCTCTGAAATGACCCCTCCCCAACTTTTTCCCCCACCTTTCTCTTCCTAGTTTTTTTCAGAGCCTTGCAGTCAGGGTATATGGGTCGCCCTACTGCAAACGGATAACCTGCTGACCTGCTGCATTTGGAGCCAGCATTGCTACTACAAACATGCCTGAAAGTCCAGAGATGAAGGAGCTCCATGGTGGCAATGCTCATATAAACCATGCATTTGCTTGACTGACCACAGTCCCTTCTGCTTACCTTCAGTAGTGAAGGGGCAAGGGAAGAGACTGACAGAACCAATTACACCCATGTAGCCGCAAGGAACTTGCCAAAAGCTTGCATGAATGACAGAGGAGACCCAAACACATAACACAAGGGAACAGGCCTACAATTGTAATAATCTTAGTATCTCTTGCTTAGCTAAAAGCCAGAGTGTGTTGGACAATGAAAACAGATATACAGTGAAGACAGCAAGAGGTAGATGCACATCAGGATCACCAAACAACCAGCACAAACTACTAATACCACCTGGCTGGGCAGTTCTATCTGCAGTTGATGCTTATCCACTAATGCTGTCATGGGTGAGCTGGAAGTGGTAAATTCAGGATGTTGTTTAAGTTAATTAGCAGGTAAAGTGTGAAGTTTCTATGTCCCAGATTTTAGAGTAACACAAGGAGGTTTGTCATACACACCTTTAAACACAGGACTGCTTTTGTGCTTTTCTACATTGTGATTTTTGGGGGCCCAGTCTCACTTTACAATATTCAGCATAAAAATTCATCTTGATGTGGATTCCTAACCCCTACAATAACATAATAAAAACTGGACTGCTACTTCTACTGTACCTTTGCTGTCTCTATGGAGGTTGCTTGTGGAGGCTGGTCAGCTTGAGCTGTAATTACTTCTCCTGTATTACTTGGTTTAGAAGTTGTTGTCACAGAAGGCGAGGCTTGGCTTTTTGCCTGTGTAGAGATAAACTATTATCATTAGATAAGGAAATACTTATGGGCTGGCTTTGTTTTGTTTGGTTTTTTAATTTATTTTTTTTAAATAAAAGAGAGAAAGAAGAAAAATACCACAAGAAGCCCTCATGAAAAAAAAAAAAAGGGAGAGAGAAAAAAACTTACACCACTGGGTTCCTTTTGCATCTCTTCAGATGGCTGTTTATTTTGAGAGTCTGTTGGCTGTCATAAAACAAAAAATTGAGACCATTTACCCTTACCACCATTCAGTGCTATGGAACATGATCTACTCTAGTTCAAACAAGCACAAGACATTTAAAGATGGCTAACAGAACACTTCTTAAGCTGTTGTGAGGCAATAAAGCATCCTGACTGTTTACCCCAAACACTCTATTTCCACACTGGTCAGCAGCTAGCTCTTTTGCACACAGATGTGTTACTAATTACACGGCACTTTCATGTGGCACAACATTAACAAAGAGTTTAGCCTCTTTTTTCAAAGTTAATCAAAGATCTAAGTACAACAACTTGTGAAAGGTGAATGGTAAGTATTTACCTTGGTTGACTTGGCGTTTTTTCCAGATTCTGTTTTGGTTGTTGGTGTGGACTGAAATATAAGCAACATATATTCACAGAGATTAATATGCTTGGTTATTTCTAAAGGGTCGGTGCTTATAAAGAAGAGTATCAGACAGGCTCACACTCATGAGCATACATGCTATGTAACTAATATACAGTGATTTGATCCTGCAGTTTACAACATCCTGGCACAGACCTCCACTCCAGTGATTCAAGAGCACTGAAACGTGTGCAAACACACACACGCATTCCTCATATGAAGGATCAAAAAGAGAGGGAAATAAGATATTAAACAAATATAATGAACAGTTTGATCTACACCTGAAAATTTTCTGCAGCCATGCCACAAAGCTGATTCCTGTCATCCACCTCAAGTCAAAGTACAGTAAGCAATGAATTACTACCAGTAGAAACATGTAACAACAAACACTGAAAAATTAAAGAATAGTTATATCTGATAAGAAGAAAGAGAAATGAAAATGCCAGCCTCCTCACCATATTTTTTCTTACTAATTTTTCTTGCCGTTGCTATTTCAGCTGTGCTATGATTAACACAAAAAGAGCTAATGTGGCTACTGGAAAGTCATCTAGAGGTGCCAGAGAGCAGGCTGTTGCCTACTGCATGGTCAGGGAAGCACGTGGACCCAGCCAGGGGAGTGTGATTTGATCTGCTAGAACAGCACTGGGTGCACAGAGTAGACAGTGGGAGATGCAGACCCTGAAGCCTGGGCCCTTTCCCCTGCTGGGGCTAGTATCCCTATGATTCCTCTGGAGCCAGCAGGGGACACCAGTATCGTGTCTCATTGCACTCTGTCCACCTGCAGCAGAGAAGTTTTGAACTCTACCTAGAAAATAAGGGGCCACAGACAGAAGCCTGCCTTATCTCCTCCAACCTAAGACACTGAGCATATTTAAAGTTACTAAGAGACAAATAATAGGTTTTTTTCCCCCGGTAGCCTATTAAAAGTCAGTGAAAAACCAAAAAAAAAAAAAAAAAAAAAAACCCAATTATTAGGCAGCAATTTAAATTTTTTCATTGCTTTGTGATGTTTTCATTTCAGCTGCTAAACATTAATTACCATTTAGATATATCCAGCTTCTATTTGCTAGCTGACCATATCAAGAAATTTCCTAAATTTGTTTACCATTTGTTATGCAAGTATTCACACCCACTCACTGAACCACAAACACTTGGTTAGGAAATCTTGAACATGCGTAAAAATGTAGATGACTGGGCATAAGCTTGGCAAAGGTCTCAAAGCTGTAGGCCACAGTAAAAAACACAACACCACACACAAGTTAGTCACAACAGGTAAAATATTGATAGAGAAGGAGGACAAAAATTTCCCAAACTCCAAATTAGTGGTGGGAGGGAATGAAAAAAAAAGTGAATAAAAAAATCGCTTGACCACTCAGATTCTCCCCCTTCAGACTTTCTCTTGACATCTACCCTGATTAAAACACAGTACTTTTCTTTTTTCAGGACAATAAAATGTATTTACTCACATTTCTGTCAACACCCAACAACAGCTGTACAGGACATAAATTCAAATTCTCAGCCTGCCAAACTAGTTATTAGCAACTGCTTGCCTTTTTTTAAAATATATTGTAAATACCATTTTACTAAATACTTAATGGGTTTTTTTTGTAGGGTATGCATTATTCATTATTCTTGCCTATTTTAAAAAATGTGTAGAATTGCTCATACTGTGAATATATATATATATATATGCTGAAGAATATGGACTCATATGGGCAATGCTTTGATTCAAGACTTACACACACATGAAGATGCCAAGGTCACATTAAAATGTATGATCATGAACACATACGTGCTCTCACACACACAGAGACACATCTATTTAGATACACTTTTAGCAATAACAAAGTTTAAATCCAATTAAAAAAAAATATTACCAGGCAAGTCAAACCAACAATTTTAGTATGAGACCATACATTCAGTCATCCTTTAAACAGAGTCAGCTGTGAGCAGTCACAGCTTGAAGCCATAACATGAGTTTACAGCATACACTGAACTCCTATGCAGGAAAAGATGTTCCACCTCCCCTTCTACTACCTGCTTCCACCTGCACTGTGCCACTTTCTGAGAGGCCGCATTTTAAACTGAGTCAGGAAACTGAAAAATAGCCTGGAAAAGAAAAATAGTATTTTTTAACTAGTTCCCTAGTTTACACTGCAGTTGCACAAATATGTGCAAAAGGAAGAAAGCTGAATGTGAGGTGTTTTGGGGGAGGCGGGGGCAGTGGCAGCACCCTGCTTCCTCCATTACTCCAGCAAAAGCCACAGCGTGACTGCTCTCCAACCTGGTCCTCCAAGCTTTCCACCTATAGGCTTCACCTATAAAACAAGAAGTTCCACATTCCTTCCTCTGCTGCAGTAACTCACAGCTTTCTCAGAGCGTCATAATACTGAGGGGTTAATTTGAGACAAAGTATTCATATACACAGAACCGAAAGCTAAAGAGGGGTCCAAAGCATGTTTAAGAGTAGTTGCACGATAGAGGGATTCTAAGACAAATGAGATGTGGTTATAGCAGGCAATTAGAAAAGAGCTGTTAATTTGTAAGAAATTTAGGACTACAAATGGAAGTGACTCAGCAACCTTATTTCTTTTCAAAGAAGTCTATTGTCAAAATGCAGATGTCTTGCTTAATCCGGCAGGAGGAAGACATTAATAATGCAACAGACAGTAAAGAAAATATTGTCTTACACGTGCAAATGCAGGACATTGTTCCAAAGAGTTTTGTGTTTACCAGTCTCACAGTTCTGAAGTATGCCTCTGCTACTCTATTTTTGTCTCATCTTGCAAACTACCAGTTTTAAAGATCTGATCAGAAATTTACTGCATTCTTCTGAGTTATTTCAAATTTCAGGTAGGGAAAGACGACAATTTTATTTTTAGATAGCTGTCTGGGTTAACCCTTAAGGACAACAGCAACAGTAACAAACATGATACAAATGAGTTTGCTCAGAAACCTAACAGGAAGATGAAACTGGAGACTTGCAGATACTTTCATTTATGAGTAGTGATGATCATGCACCAATGGAAAAGGTTTAATTGTCGTCCAGCTCACTGCTACCAGCCCAAGTCTTACATGCGTGCATGGAGGAAAAGGGTTTTAAAAGGTTGAGGGGAATATAATGACTAACTTCAAATACAGAGAAGATGGAGCTAAGCTGTCGTCAGAGATGCGTGCTAAAATGACAAGAGGCAACAGATACAAGTTGCAGCAAAGGAACTTCCCATTTGATAGAAGGAAAAAAAAAATCCTCATAATGAAGGCAGCCAAACACCAGAACTGGCTACCCAGAGATGTTGCACAATCTGCACTTGCAGGTATTCAAAGTTTGTCTAGCAAGGCCTCAAGCTGTCTGATTTACCTGCAGAGCTGGCTCTGCCTGGACTGGAGGGCTTGACCAGATGACCTCCAGAGGCCTCTTCTAATCTCACTACTCTAAGTGTTCCTTTATTCGTATTTACACAAGGCACAGGCAGTCCTAACTTTTACCACTGCACAAGTCCCTGCTGGTCTAGTTTGGTATTCAGTATTTTTTGTTTTCACTGTTACAGTTATGGAAATGAAAAGCAGGAGAGAATCAGTAATCTTCTGTTTAAATAATACACGTAAATTCTGTTAGGCAACAGAGGCATAAGGGAGGATTACGACTCTCTTCTAACACGTAAAGTACATGTACATGATTGATGACACAGCTTTGACACTAAAGAAGTTCTAGTCATAAGACAAGACAGAACAAGCGTAAAGGACAAAGGCAACGAAGCTGTCAGACAAACAAATATGAGATTAATGAGAAGACGCAATTGTACGTACACTGAAAGCTGAAACTTGCCCTGAATTCTTTGAATATGTGAAAAATTATTAGGTAAATAACCCTGTAACTACACTGGAGGGAGCTATAAACATGTCACAAAGTGTGACTGAGCTGAAATTCGAAATTTTAATTAAAATTTTTCTTATTGCCGTCATAAAATTCTCTGAGTGCATTGTATAGCATTTCTTAAGATACTTTTTGAAGAGCAAACTAAGCTGCAGAGAATAAATATGCAAAGTAAAGTTACTCAGTATCTAAGTGTTAACCCCCCCCACTGCTTCATATATTTGTGCTTAACTGCAAGCATGAGTTTCTCAGGAATTCATACCTTTGTTTCAGATGGCTTCATAATTTGTGTTTTTGATTCATCTGCAGAGGCGGACTGCTTCTGAGAGAAAAAAAAAAAGCAAATTAATTAATTTCACCTTTGTCAGACATACTTCTATTAAGCAAGCAACCTGAATTCATTAGGTAACCAGCTAAAAATTAAGAATAAATTATTATTGAAAATTAGTTATCACTTTAGATCTTCTGTCTTGCCTGTATCTCTACAATACATGTATGTAGATTTCAACAGCATGATGCCCATAGATATTCTCACAACACTATTCTGTTTCTCTGACACGTACTGAAAGCAAATTTCGTATCAAGTATCAATACAAACTCAAATCCTGCTCTCATACTGAAGCACATATTCTTTTTGTGCAGGATTTGTCCACGTTTCTTTTTTTCTTTTCAACAAAAACTGTACTTTTGGATTTACCAGTTTGTCATACGAATTATTTAATACTAAATTAGCAAACTCAAATATTTTGAGGTAAAAAGGAATAATTAATCTATATGTAACACACACACAAGTGTTTCTAGATATCATGTGACCCTTTTGGAAAAGCTGCAAACAACATGGTCTGTTTTCCTAGCTTCAGTGATGTTAATCTGAGAACAGCATGTTTTAATTCGGCCGTGACTGTATCAAACTTCAAAGCCCAGAAATGAATATTCTAATTTTTTCATCAATACTTTATACTACCTCTCTACTCCTGCTTCACGTTCCTCTGCTCAAAGCTGTATCTGCCATCTCAATCAGAGCAACACATTCATAGTTTACATTTAAATGAACAGCACAAGTTATCAATTCTTCTAGATTTTCTCTTCATGTTTACTGTGCCACTTGTTGTATGAAAACATGTATGTGCTGAATGAACTCAGAAGTCGTGTTACTATTCCATATCTAGGGTGACTTTTTACTTCCACATGGAAAATTTTCTCATTTCCGTAACTTTTCATTAGTACAAACCTTTCTCAACAAGAAGATAAAAGTTGCACAGAATTTAAAAGGTACACTATGACGATGACAGCATGCTCTCCCCACCAGTGTATCTGGTTATCTTCCACACCTTAGTAAGAGGTTTGACTACTCTAAGTATTTACTAGAGAGAATGTGCAATTGGCACACTACAGAAATGTAAACATAATATCTGCTTCCACATACATATATACGTATAGACTGACTACGTAATAGATGGGAACTTCTGTACAGGTGGAGACATACACAGGATGTATAGAGCCTCCTACATCAGGACAGGGAACAAAAGGTTTTGAACAACCTTTTTATGTATTTCCACCACCACCATCAGGTAATCTGTAGGCAACACTGTATTTTTCTTAATTTGCTCTTTAATAGTTTTTCCTTTCCTTTTCTTTCTTCTTCATGAAATTAATCTGAATTCCTTCTACATGACTAACAAGTAGGTATCTGTTCTACACCTTCATATTAGTCACCCTAGTCCCTGTCCATTTAATAAAAACACATTTACCTGAGCCCTTCTCCCCACCTCTGCTTAGAAAACTCCTAACAAGCCATTTTCTTAAAATACACTGAAAAATTCTTTCTCAAGTTCCAGCACAGCAGCACTGCTACAACCTGCAGAGATTAGTGAAAAACTCCCAAAGAAACCAGCTGCCCCTTCTTTCTAGCCTGTCCAGTTGGACAGCAGTAACTAGCAGATACTAAGAGATGAGGAGTTTAAACGCTCATGGAGGAAGAAGAGTAGTTTGGGAATAGAAAACAGTTTAATGGCTACAGAGAATGCCAAGCCATCCTCCCCGTAAACACTCAGGGTTGATTTGGGGAAACAAAACCCTGTCCTGGGGAGCCGGAGGGGGGAAGTGGGAATGGCACCCTCACACAGACCACCTCTACGGGCGCAGGCAGTGATGCACCACCATGATCTTCTGGCTCCCTCGGGGGCATGGTGCGCCTCGCTTCATTTACAGCACTTTTTGCCTGAGTTCTGCAATATTCAAGGCCTCCGATTTTCCACTCTCTCCCTCAAAACAGCCACTACAATGAAGAAGGATGTCCTTGTCCTTCCAATCCCTTTAGCACGCGGCATCTGCAATCACGCTGAGCCTCGCAGACTGACAGCACAAGAAGCTGCCAAAGTCCAACCCCTCGTTTGGTAGACACCAGACCTCCTGTCAACACCAGCCTGACTTTGGGGGACTTCTTTTTACTGCGAGTTGTTCTGGTTTCCCTCTTCTGAGGGCTGTGCTCCATGGCCAGCCATGCCCAGCTGTTAACCGGCTGCGTGTGCTGCAGCCCGTCAGTCAGACCGCACAAGGGATGAAGCAACATATGGACGAGTGTCAGGCGTGGAGGTAAATATTAAAACGCTGCCTAGCAACCGGCATAATAACTGCTTGACGCACAGCTCCCGCCACGGCTGTGGCCCAGGCAGGCACACCCTGCTCGCACCCAGGGGTGGCAAACCCCTGCCGCAGCCTGGGCCAAACACCCCCTCGCACAAAGGCTACGCTGCCAAATAGGAAAGCAAGAACGAGGAGAGTTCAAGTTGCCCTGGAGGCCGCGCCTTGGCAGAGAAAGCCAGGCAGGTGCTCCCACAGACAGAGAAAAGTTTTTGTTGTGCAGCGGGGGGCAGAGCCGACAGCAGATGGAAAAATGATCATCATCGGCACCCACGCCTGTTCCTCTGGCGGCTGCACGCCCGTGGGTCCTGCCCAGACAGAGGTACTGGTGTTGGAGGATGCCATGCTGGCCCTGGTCCTGACCTGCAGGGAAGGTCCCCTGCGAGCGAAGAGGCAGCCGGGGGTCCCGGCCTGGGGGGTGGCTGCTGCACCAGCTCTTCAGAAAGGGACAGGAGGCAAACTCCACGGCAAAGCATCCAGGACCACAGGGAGCTCACCAGCAGGGAGCACGTGGAGATGCTCCCTGCAGAGGAACCCACTGACAGCACGAGACCCCCACAACCAGCACAGAAGGGGCTCAGAGAAGAGGTTACAGGTTAACCTATTAATTACCCCACCCTGCTAGCAGAGCTGCCGGGTGACAGGCAGCATGACGGCTGCGGGGTCACTGCCCAGGCTCTCACCAGCCCGCCCAGCAGGCAGGACAGGCACAGACAGACAGACAAGCACAGGAACTGACCAACGGATCTCAGGTGCTCTTCACCATGAGTTAGAGGATGGCTTTCCAGGAAGGGCTGATGAAGAGACCTGGGATCTAATTTGGTAAGAGAAGGAATACCCTTAGAAACTCATTTGTCAAATTAGTGGGACAGTCTTCATGCTACTGTTGAGAGAGAACAGTCACAAAAGCCAAAAAGTGGGTTAGTAAAATAAAGCAAAACAAAAAAGCCTACCAAAAATTGGTTATCTAGTCTTGCTGCATGTACCTCAGAAATCTGGAAGTAAAAGGGAAAGTGCAACAGGAGAAGAAAAAGAAACTAAAGGTGACAAACATCAAAAGAAAATAATTTTAACTGTCCATAGAATTGGATGCAAACACCCTTTGGAAAAAGAAAACAGCAGGTGAAGAAATCCATGAGAGCTCTCTGTTATGGAAAGCTGAAAATCATTGAAACCACTCCATATGCAATGTAGCGAGAGCTATCGTCAACTAGAACTATAAATTTTGGAAATTCATGGAGAAGATTAATCAGACTGAGGAAGGCCATTGCCCGCCCTTAGAAAGGAGCACAACGCAGCAACTGGCTACCTTCAAAAACAGGAGAGATACTGAGAACATTTACCAAGCAACCAATACAGAAAGACTTAGATGGTAACAAGAGAGTAAGAATCAACACATTGGTCGAGAATAAAGCAGGTAAAGACAACACAACACTGAATACACTCAAACATGGAAATAAGCCTGGTGGGTAAGAACGAACGGACTTCCAGAGGAGGACATGCCGTCACTGCAACTTCTCATAGAACTTGAGGTGACATTTGCTCGAATGAAACAGGAAAGTTAGTGTGTAACACTGGGTTATGATCTTGCTTTCAGCCAGCTTCCAGCGTGAATGTTTCAGGGAGTTCCTGAAGGGATCTCCAACAGGCTGGTGGTAGGTTGAAGGAGATCAGATGCAACACAAAAACCAAAAAGCTAAGCAGGCAGCAATACTGACAAAACTATGTTAAGGTCACGATGCCACAGGCTGAGATACTATTGCCAAAAACAACCAAGGAAAGAGGAATCAGAGTTAAAAATCTGTTACCGTGACAACATAAATATAAAATACAGGAATAACTTTCCATCTTTTTGGCTTGAGCTTCTCTAGGTCAAGTGCTAGGACAGTTTTGGCCATCACACTGCAGTACAGATAACTAAAGAAAGATCTGAGGACAGTTTTAGGGAAAAAAAAAAAAAGAAAAAAGTATGTGAGGAATTTAGTGACAGAAAAAGCAAGTCAGCACCTGATGTTTTGTCCTCTGGTTAGGGAGCCAAGCAAACAGGAAAAGAAGAAGAAACCGGCTCATTCTGTAACAAAGGATTTCTCAAGTGAGAGCTCAAAGATCTTCCTTCCTGGAAGAAGAGTCACTCTGTGGCAGAGACTACCTAGATGAACCAGGCACTTCCAGTCCTGGCAGCCTTTGGGCCAGCTTATATAAATATTTCCTGAGTGATCTAGCTGTACTCAGTCCTCAGGACAGAGGACTGAAGAGCCACCTGAGTACTCCTTTGGGCTTACATACTTTACATATGAATGAGTTGCGACTGCTTCTCAGTCTTAAAGCTAACATCAACTTTATTATTTCAGCATTGCTAACTTACAGGCTTACTTCAACACAGCTGTGTAATGCAAGGCAAAACCTAATCTGCCTGACTACAAATGGTTGCTTCTTTACATGAATGCTTCTGTTACTAAGCTTTAATTAACAGTGTTTGTAAGATGTAGGCAGCAATTGCTCTTTAGAGAACTGCTGTGAAAAATAATGGATTATTTCACTTAACTTCACAGAATTATAGAATGGTTTGGGTTGGAAGGGACCTTAAAGATCATCTAGTTCCAACCGCCCTGCCATGGGCAGGGACACCTTCCTCTAGACCAGGTTGCTCAAAGCCCACTTGAGCTGTTAAGAGGTTAAATCTCTCACTTGCTTTGATGGCATGTGGTAATGGCTATGCAACCCTCACCCCACCAGACACTGAAAGGCTGTCAGCAGGCAGAAGGTAGGCCAAGGATGGCACTGAGAAGCTGGCCATTCCAGCATCTCACAATGCACTTCACAACACTGTGAGCAAAGCAACACACAGTCTTCCAAAAACATTCGCGCTGAAGAATCAATACCGCAATCCGTGGCATAAACACAATTCCATTAACTTTCCATTAAGCCAAGTGGAGCTGCAAGATACAATCTAAGCCAACATCTGTGTGTGTATAGATGTACAAATATAGATATGAAAATATATGAACATATATATTTAAAGCTACACAGCAGCTAAGATATGGAGTGATTTAAAACTGAAAAAAAATCTAGCACTGATACTACCTCTTTATATAAATTTTATTATTACAGTACCTACAATAGCCGAGTTAAAAATTACAAACTTGAGTGCTTCTGTGTCATTTTCCATCCCAAGTAATTCTGGAAATACCCTATTATTTTGTAATTACTGTTCTTATACATAGTTCTGCTATTAAGTTTTTCTTAACAACACCTTTTTAAGAGAAAGATAAAAACCCCACACACAACCAAGAGAAAAACCTTTTTTCCAAGATTTCAGGCTCTCAGTTAATTTTGTGTGGAGGTTTAATATTAAAAACTTAATGAAATGGAATAGCAGGATGTAGGTTTCCACTTAGTACCTGTATATTATTCAGACACTGGTATATAACATAAAACATTTCTACTATATATGCCACTATGTTGTCCTGTTGTAGTCTGGGTAATTTATGTAGTTTAGCATTGAGAGTATTTAATGCAGAAATGCTGCTGAATAGTTGTACGATACAATTTTGCAATCTGCTTTTAGCTAAAATGTAGGCTAAGCAAAGCTGTAAGTTGGTTAATGCCTAGGTCGTAGTGACACTGCTTGATTTAGGATGACCATTCACCAGTAACTTCATTGTGTAGGCTTGGTTACTTTTTCTAAACAATGCATGCTTTGCTAAGGACTATATCCTCGAAGAGGAACTGAAGACTGATAAAAAGTAAATATCCTGCTCCAGAAGGTGTCAAAAGCCCAAGGATTGCCAAAGAAGCATGGGCTGGGGGAAAGGTGAAGGCAGCAGGGGGAGGTCGTGACCACCAACTCAATTCAAGGCTGGAAGAACTTGCCCCCACCCACCTGCAAGGACCATGCTTGCTAATTTATATAGCAAGTGAGGCTAATTTAAATATCACTAACTGTTGTGGTTTAACCCCAGCCAGCAACTAAGTACCACGCAGCCAGCTGCTCACTCACTCCCCCCCACCCAGTGGGATGGGGGAAAGCATCAGGAAAAAAAAGGGAAACTCATGGGTTGAGATAAGAACAGTTTAACAGAACAGAAAGGAAGAAAATAATAGACAATAATAATAATAAAAGAATTGGAATATACAAACCAAGTGATGCACAATGCAATTGCTCACCACTCACCGACTGATGCCCAGTCAGTTCCTCAGCAGCAATCCAGCCCCCGCCCACCCTGGCCAACTCCCCCCAGTTTATATACTGGGCAGGATGTCACATGGTATGGAATATCCCTCTGGCCAGTTTGGGTCCTGGCTGTGTCCCCTTCCAGCTTCTTGTGCCCCTCCAGCCTTCTTGCTGGCTGGACACAAGAAGCCAAAAAATCCTTGACTTTAGACTAAACACTACTTAGCAACAACTGAAAACATCAGTGTGTTATCAACATTATTCTCATCCTAAACCCAAAACATAACACTATACCAGCTACCAGAAAGAAAATGAACTCTATCCCAGCCAAAACCTGGACACTAACCAATGGTAGATGAGATGGTGACTACTAACTGATCAATGTAAATTTAGGCGGGTTTTTACTAATCATGTAAGAGGATAAATACATTGCAGTTCTTTGGTGTGGTGTGCTAGCTTTGTGGAACTCACCTAGCACCCATCTTTGCGCAAACATGAAATAAATAAATATCGCAGCTCTGTGTGTAAGATTGGCTAATTGCACACTGGGTACCAAACCCCGCTTGCAGGACAATACTGTTGTGATGAGTTTCTTTGTAGAAGTAATCAGCATGATTTCTTTTCTGAACAATTTACACTGCAATTTCTAATGACTTTGCCACATGTGACTACCAGCATGCCTTTTAATTTCTAAAGCCTATTATCACTGTTGAAACTCACAAACACTGCATGTTATAAACAAAGCCTACTGCCCATGCCAGCTACTGGGGGGGGGGAATCCTTGGAGGACAGTTACTTTTTCTGTAGCTAAATTCTAATTAAATCCAAAATTCTTTGCTAATTTGCTACTGTGATGCCGCTGATCTCATCACAGCCCAGACTTAGCAGAGCCCCCCCCAACGTTGCACTGGCTGCCATAAAGCAAACCACACCAAACAGGGTTTTTATATGTAAACATGGAGATTCATTTTAACAGGCAGTTTGTTGAATTAATGTTTCTGTGGTTCAATTCTTCAGTACACACAGTTTTAAACATCCATCTTAAAAAAAACCCAAAACAACAACAAAAACCCCCTATCTCTAGGCGTGCTTCCTGTGCTTTTAACATTCATAAACTCAGCTGGCATGAAAACAACCTAAAACTATGTAAAAACTATTACTATTATTATAGTTTAAATTTCCACAACTTGTCAAAGATAACAAGAAAAGTAATTTTAGAGATAAACTGATTCCCTCTCAGAGTTAAGAAACTTAGAAATAGTATTGTTCTGTTCCAATATGCACTTGCAGTTCAGAGCGAATGTGAAGAAGAAACTGAAGTGGAGCAACAGTACATTCATCTGCAGAGGACAGACAAACCTCAGCAGGTAAGTGTGCTAGGCATCAAAATGAAACTGCACCGTCACTCTTGGTGCAGATGATGCCTGGGGAAGGGCTGGTGTGAGAGGAGATGAGGGGCTGGAGGGCTACACACAGAACTCAACCATCAGGAAAGCCTCCTCAGGACACTCCTGTCTGAAGTGAGATCTTAGGAGTGCTCCAGGAGTAGCTTTGCTATCTGACAACCTTCAACCTTCACTCACACTCTCCTCCTAAATGACAGTAAAACTAGTAACAAATAGTAGGATTATGTTGGTGCTTCTTTTCCCGATCAGAAAGTCGACTGTAATAATTCAGAGACAGAACCCAAAGACCACTGGTAACACAGGACTATGCCTCTCTGCAAAACTCAATTCAAAAGATGATCGGGGTTACTATGGTGGAAAAGATTAACCCTGAAATGTTATTCTTCTGCAATTTTTTCACCACACAGAGTAAGTATTTGCAAGAAATATTAATCTATACCCAGGAGCAAGACCAACCACCATTTAGAGATGCTAAAACAGCACATCAGAAATAAACCCGTTTTTAGTTCATGAAAAAATATGACAAATTTTTTACAGAGACTAGTTTGAACCAAGAAATTGAAAAGCTGATTAGCTCATGAAGTGTTTTTACAGCCTCAAGAGCTGCTAAATTTATTGACAATCGCAGCACATTGACCCAGACAAGTTCCATAACACAGATTCACAGTTTTCTTCTATTTTGATTACTAAAATAAAATTGCTGCCATTTTGCCACAGAAGAAAAACTTGGCAATATTTAATCACTGAATTTTATGTATCAGCTAAAGCTGATTAACCATACTACTCAAATTTAAAGTAATAGGTTTTTAAGCAGTGTTTTTTGAGATAACTTACTCGCATTTGAATTTGGTCATACTGTATCAAGCATTACCAAGCACAATCTGTGAGTAAGATCAGTATTGTATTTACCACAGTGTAGAACAAGGCTTCATACCACCTAGAAACTAACTGATCTCCTAAACCACCTTTAGGTTAGATATCTGTTTTAAGATTTCTGGATTTCAGCAACCTATGTTAAGTCCAAAGCTTAATATTGGTATGTTTGTTTTTCTTCATTTTAATCACTATTAAGTCATTATTAAGACTCTGAAACAGCTTTATGCATAACCAAAAAACAACCGAGGGCAGTGAATGACAACTGACCTTAAACAATTTTTGTACCCTTTGACTCTTTTCTTAAACTTCCAACACCTCAGTTCATGCTTACTTATACACAGGAAGTTAGGGGTATGGAGAAAAATTTCGAACTATCCCACAGCTGACAGTAAGAAGCACTACACATTTGTTACTATCTCCTACTGTGTCTAATGCTTTCACAGGTTTTTTTGTTTGGTTGTTTACTTTGTTTGGAAGCAGAGGAACAGAGTTTGCTAGTTGGAAGCAGAGGAATAGAGTTTGCTAGTTGGTCACAGAGCATGCACAATCCCTAAACACAAAGAACCTTTACATACACACAGTTCAGTTTGTGGCCTGAATAAATTATTTAGGCTTAAGTATGTAGCATGGCTACTGCTCTATAACCTTTACTATACAATGGCAACTTCTCCTTAATGTCATGATTATTGCAAGTGATCTGGAAAGAAAGCAAGTATATGCTGAGCAGGGTAATAGAGTTCATCTGCTGCCTTCAGATTCTGCGTGTATGCAAACAGACCACCACTTTAGTATCACAGGCTAAAACCTCCTTGTTTCTTTTAAATGGAATTAAAAGAAAAGACTGCAAGAAAGCTCCGGTTTTGTATCCAGATTATACCTCTCCAGAATCAAACAGAGGCTTTATTTCAGTGGAAAAGTTTTTCAACTCACATCATCAAGGCAAATAAAAGTATTTTATTTTCAAACTTACTTTTCATTGTCAAAGATGTTCATTTTATTGTCATTTTGATGAAGAGTGATCTCAGTATTTCCACTTGATCATAGAATGGGTTACCCAATTTAAAATTTCCATCAGCTGTGCATGGAAAAATAGAAAAGCTGTACCTCTGAGCATCAGGTAAAACTCCTCACTGAGCATACAGAGGTGTCATGAAAAGAGTTCTGACATCAATAATTTGTTTTGAACTCCCCATTCTTACCTCTCCTTAAAATGAGCTCTTCAATTACCTCCTTTTGGAAACTTCCTGTTTCCACCACAATAAATTCTACA
>VYZV01029814.1:1805-43129 GCA_013401275.1 Pandion haliaetus
CAGAAGTTAGTGAGCCGTCATCACTTCATGCAACTACTCAAAAGTCTCACTTGTGTTTATGTACTTGGAAGTTAAGAGCAGTGGAAATGGGATACCTTGCTTACTAATTTTCTTGCTTTCCTATACTTTGCAAGAGTCATGGTTCTTACACCTTTGTAATAATCATGCTCGCTACAGGTTTGTCAACACCAAGTTGCTAACCACTGGTAGCATCAGGGTTTGCAGGTTCCCAGAACAAGTACTCCACAAGTTTCTCAGGGTATAAATGCTTTTGGTTTTGAGGCATTTCCACTGAAAGGTTGATAAAAATGCAGCACACAATTACAGGAACTGGATTACAATCTCCTGTATTTAAAAGCTTTGCTTCTGCTATTGACCATGCTAGATTTGCACCATGATTGTTCCAACGGCTAAATATCATTAGTCTTACTGTGTTTAACCAGTTGGGGAATAATTGTACTTCATGGCAAGTTTTATTTTCTGCCTCCATCATCTACTTCTCCTCAATTCTCTTTTTTTCTTGAAAAATCTGCTGATAAAATGGAAGCTCTGCACATGCAGGGAAAACAGGTACTACCCTATGAAAGAGATTTAAGAACTCCACTGAATTGTTCCATACATGTTTCTAATGTTGTTATAGACTTGAGTGTGGAAAACTGGAAGCATGAAAATGGGGAAATGAAGGAAGAACCAGGGGCTCCCCCCTGAAAAAAGCAGAAAGAAAACAGGAATTGGTGGAAGCTGAGCCTGAACTCTTACAATTCCTGAGGCAGAGTTCTGGGGTCCCACAGTGCATTGCCAAGTATTTCCCTCAAAAATGTCTGCAAATTGCATTAACTGTCCCAAATTCCAAAATGCTTCTGTCTAGTAGAGTCATTAATGGGGACCATTGTATTTGTGTGGGCCTTCATAAGTGCCTCTATAGAGTTCAGGGGGTGTCTGGACAGTGCTCTTAGTCATACGATTTAGTTTTAGGTAGTCCTGCAAGGAGCAATGAGTTGGACTCCATGATCCTTATGGGTCCCTTCCAACTTGAGGTATTCTGTGAGTCTATGATTTAAGGTAGTGTGAGTCCCTGACAAACTGCATTCCCAAGAACTGTTGAGTGGCACAACTGTTACTGGGAAAGGTTGCTGCTGTAGGCTGGACTTCAAAATAATTTGCTATAGGAGAAATAGAGGCCTTTTCTTACTCACCTGTAGTATTTTGATGTAAGGATGCAAGTAAGTCAGGAGATTCCACCTGTCCCTTGTTTTGGCCAGCTGAGGGATGAAGAGAAAAAAACCTGAGGA
This sequence comes from Pandion haliaetus, assembly GCA_013401275.1. Classification (NCBI taxonomy): domain Eukaryota; kingdom Metazoa; phylum Chordata; class Aves; order Accipitriformes; family Pandionidae; genus Pandion; species Pandion haliaetus. Next base: position 3,098 of record VYZV01029814.1, read on the forward strand.
CTGGAAACTGAGAAAGCAAAATCAGTAGCTTTCCTGACAAATTTATCATTGATACATATTATGACTTTTTATATATGAGAATTACAGATTTCAGATCATAGCTTTATGTTTTTAAAGAAGAATTTTTGACCTCACTGTTAACTGTAACCCTAAAACAACTAAAAAATGTCTCAGTGTTCACACATACACTTAACTGTTATTTTTCTGCTGAAACATCAAAATGTTAGAGCTATGGTAACAGCAAAAAGAATTTGCCAGACAGCTATATTAGTACAAAGAGACAATACATTTGCATGGCTACGTTTACGGAGCCAGTGGTCTAATCCTGAGAATTTCTTCAGGGGAAGAATGCATTTTGTATTAGTTTCTGGGTTTTTCAGCTGTTAACTTACTTTTCCAGTACGGCTTTCAAAGCAGTTCAATTTAAAATATAATTATTAACCCATGCTTTATCAATTGAATTCTTGATTGCTTTATCATTTTGCCCAAAGGTCTGAATACTAAATTTGAGTTTGGCATGTCATTGCTGTAAGTAGTTTCTTGATCAACCATTACCTTGGTTCTGGTAAGCTTAAAAACAATCTTCCCCAAAGGTATCATACCCATGACATAAGCCAAGAAGTATTTTACTGTCCTCTCCAGAGGCAGGTTGCTGCACCTGTTTACAGATAGACCGAAACACTAATGATCAAAACAGTATCAGATTGCAAGGCCTAGGGTATCTGTATTTAACAACCTTTCTCGTTACTAAGCAGTGTATAACTGATCCATTCATAATTGTTTGTGGTAAGATCCTGACTGCTTCTGGAAAATAATCTTTTAAATATATTCAGCTGTTGCATCTTTTCATTCACCTTCCTTGAAGCTCTTTTGCTTACCTTGAACTGTGCAAAGAGATTTTACCCACATAATTAAAAAAATCTCCATCAAATGGAGAGCATGCAACTGCTTTAAGTACGTAAACTCTTATATGCATCATACAAGACAATAGGTAAGTTTGAATGCATTGCTGCAAAACTTCAGGGCCAACTACATTATATATTAATAATTGCAGATGTCTGCCAGGAACATTGGGAGGAATCTTACGCTTTAGAAAACAAGATGTCTGTTTGTAGACAAAACATAGCAGAATAAAATCCTGATTCTTTTATGACCTACTTGCCTGGGTGCTCATATTGAGCTTCATAGGCCTGTTTATCTGCTGCTCATAGCTTAAACTTAAATGTTTACAGAATTAGGGCCTAAGCATTTGAGTCAGAGATCAAGCTCACTACTTAAATGAAGTTTTGAGACAAAATAAACTGCATATTCCCTAAAACTGGAGAACTTTCTGAGTTCTTGTTATAAAAACCTGTAAGTAGGACAACAATGGAAAAAAAATCACAATATTTCTCCTTCCAGAATGAAATAGTTTGATTTTCTATTAGAAATGGCTTTTTTAGTACTTTCTTATGTTACAAAATAAAGTACAATTGAATCCAAAATAGTTTTGGTTAAATCAAATGATCAGTTGAACTCATATGACTTTACTACTGTTTGATTTGCCAAACACATAATTTTCAACGAACAAGAATATGTAAGTTAACCTCATATGTTCAAATTTTTCTGGAGCTGAAATTGGAAGGATTTATGTGGTACTGTCTCCTACAAGTTTACTTAGTTCAGTGGCACTGAGGTCCGTGCATCCCTAAATTCTGCCTAAGCATCTTGTTTTTCCAAGCGCTCAGCGGGCACTGCTTGAAAGCCTCATGTCTGGTGAGGAGACATGCGAGTAAGGGCATTCTCTCAACATCAGGCATCTGTGTTTGGGCCTGCGTGGTGAAAAATTGTTTTCAACAAAATAACTGTAATCACCTGAGGTTCATTTACAGTTGCCACTGTATGGCAGAGATACAGAAAATAGATTTGGATACACCTCATTGTGTAACATTGTGCAACTTCTTTTGTCTTGTGAAATGCTTTTGCAAATTATAGATAGCTTTGCATATAAATTAGCTGTACACTGCTTTGCACTACACTGTTATCCTGATCCTTTCGCTCTTTTTGCCCTTTTTTAGATCTTAGTAACATCTTTTCTAACACAAAAGACGTTTTGCAAATTGACAGGGTGGCATGAGAGCAGATCTGCAAGTATTACCACTAGCATTTCTAACCCAGGCTACTCACTAATTTTAGAGGCTTTTTATTTTAAACCATTACTGTGGGCAAGCAAGGAAAAGAAAGTGAGGAGTGAAGATAAGAACAGGCTCCCCTTGATGGTGGTAAATAGTATGATGTTGTTTTTTAGATCTGTGACAGATGCTACTGCTTGAAGGGATTTTGGTTTGTTGGTACCACCTGAGAAGTAATCTGTAGAAGAGTAACAGGAGTAAAGGTGTTATCTGAGTCTTTACCAGCCTTTGCCTGGTGAACTGTGTGGAGGGGTGTGAGTCTGTTTTCGTTCCACTCAATCAGTTTTTTCTCTTTCCTGTTATCTACTTATTTGTCAATAAGCCAGTAAGAGTATGTCTCCATCAAAATAGTCAAGTATGGGTGCAGGGTGTGCAAAGACACCTGAGCTGGCTTTAATCACTCACTCTGTGCTGGGATAGCTGTAGAATGTGCAAGGTGGTTGAGAAGATCCTCAGTTGTTTTGTGGGTTTTTTTTCTTCTGTTATTAAAAGACTGGTAAGAGTCTAGAGCATGAAATTTTACGAGGCTGATAGACTTACCAAGATAAGCAATCCAGTTGGTTGAATAAAGCATAGTTCACATTTCCTTCCTGTTGTGTGTTTTGCAAGTAGGCTTTTCTGAGAGCAAGTTGATAATTAAGCACCTGAGATAAAACATTTGTACCTAATATGCCTTAATGAAATGTGAAAACTCTGTATACCTATTTAAGAATTAAAGAAGTTTAGAAGTAACAGTGTTTTATTTGAAAACAAAAATAAAACAGTATTTGTGACAGCAAGTCCTTGTAGTTAACAGCTCATCCAAAAGCTTATTTTGATATAGAGACCATATTATATATAATTTACAGGATTGTAGAGAAATTGGATTGGAAAGGATATCTGGAGGTCCAGTCCAGTCCTGTTTTCAACGGGGTTGAAATCAGGATAGAGCCATAATAAGATCCAAAGTTCAGTCTGCACAATAGCATGCAAGTAATGTGGAAGCATGTGAGAGGGAGTGAGAAAAAAAAAAAGTATTTAAATCAGGTTCTTTAACTCTATTTAAACGTAGTGATAGAGTATACTGCTATAGCTATACTGGCTTCACCCGATATTGCCATGTACAGGTAATTTTATTTCTGGCGTCTCCACATGTCACTGGGAATAGAAACATCCCTAGAGCCAAGAGCTGACTTTTCTGTTGGATCAGGTGGTGAAAGGGAATCCACAACATCTGCACAGGTCAGAAGGGTGGGAGGAGAATGCAAGCTGAAGGCCAGTGTCACTGAAAAATAACTTTTAAAAAACCCACTACCTACTTTCTCTGTTCTGAAAAATCATTTGGGAAAGAAAATTCTGTTTTTAATCATAGAAACACATTTCTATTGCAAGTTAGAAAAGATACAGTAGGAATCTTTTCAACACCAACAGGGAGATACCATGGTTGGCCAAATAAGGCCTTCCCATTTTAAGTTCTTTTATAGAATCACAGAAATTAAAGTGAAAAGTGTGAAAAAAGACGTAATGTCCAGAGGAATGGGACAAAACAGGGATCCATGCATTTCAGTAAATACAACTTAGAAACAGAACTGGGGTAGGACATTTCAGATTGTTTGGTTGTTTAATAAATACTTATTTTGTAGTGACACTGTAGAATAATGAAAGCAAGTAATTTTTGTATTTCTGTAACAAAACATCATGCTGCTCTGTCTCCTGCTTACCTTTATGCTAGTTGTTGTTGATGCTAAGCATTCTTGGATTCACGGATCAGAGATGACAATGAGCAGCCTGATAAAAAAATAAAATGGAAAAAAGTAAGATTCTATTTCCTTTGCTGTGCACAGGACGCAGATAGGTTCATTTCACTTTAGAGAGGCAAACATCCCCACTTTGGACACAGCTAGGACGTTAAGGATCAAACTCTTTGTAGCACTAGTGTAAATTCAATGTGTCTGGTGATTTTATGGGTTCTTTTGAAAGTTTCCAGGTATTGCTGCAAGAAGAAGTTGAATAACTTGAAAAGGACTGCAGGCCTGGCAGAATGTCAGGTGGGAACACCAAGTAGAGCTACAAATTTTAATTACAAATAATAAATAATTTGTATTTTAAATTCAAAATCAGTATTTGGGAGTTCCTTTCACAAAAAGCTCTACTTTTTATAGCAGGCCTTCAGGCACATTTCTAGCTTCAAAATACTCTTAGGTTTGACATGATTTAGCAGTTTATAGAATCTTCACTCACCTTTAAGGTTTTGCTATTTTTTCACATGATATCACACATGCAGTGACATCTGTTTTGCACTCATAGTCAAAATGAGATTGTTCTCAGCAATGTCAAGAAGAGATAAAGACAGAGTCATAGGGGATAGTGAGATGTGGAATCACTTGAAGCTGTATTTTAAGGCTCTATGACTGACAAAGCAGGTGTGCTTTTTCTACAGGGACCATCTTTTTCTTGTGTGTTTTTACAGCACTTAGCACAAGGTGTTCAGTTTCATGACTTGGGCTACTAGCAGGAATAACATATGCATGTTAGACATCCTGTAGAGACAAGGCTGCTATTTTACTGTGAGTCAAGGTCAGCTGTGGGTAAAGAACATACTGCCAACTCATCTGGCTAACTTGTGGGAAATAAAACTTAAACCTTGTCTCTCGCTGTGGATTTTAGAGTGAAACAATTATGGGGCAGTGTTTTAAAAGAGCAAACAACATAATTATTCTTTGTGTTCTCCATATCAGTAACTATAAAGCCAAAACCAGCAGAGATTGGTTTGTGTATTGTTACAGATATTGTATAGTTATCTTGTATATTGATGCCATAACGCTGAACTCTCCATCATAAGTTATGTTTTACATCAGTATGTTCAAGAGAAGAATCAGGGCCACTGTTGGTAAGATAAGACACGCTATTATAATTGTAGGTGAGGCATAATTCCCGTTTGCCTCAAATGCAGGTACTTAAGTGATCCTGTGCAGGGGATTGCTGAAGCTATGCCAAACCAGGACATCTTTTTTATGTACAGTGTACCACATAATGAAGACTCAGTGTACTTTCATAATTCCAGGCAATTTCAGTGGTAATCATCTTTGATTTTTGTAATGTATGGGTGTGGGTCTCTGTGGCAAGCTGAAAATTCAGCAGAAGCGTTAGTTAATTATAAAATTCCTGAATATATGATTTTGCTAAAAATACTCCTGAAATGGAAGTGTAGGAATATGTCAGTCTCTCTAGTTACAGGCTATGGTTGTTATTCATTCTTGGAATGAGTGACACTGTTTGTTTCTTGTACCCTAGGAAAAACTATGCGGTTACTCAGTTTTATAGATAAGTGGTAGAAAAAGAAGATTTTATCTTAAAAAAGCAGAAAAAAATACATCTAGTAAAGAGGTAATACAATCTGATATATTTGATCTTGCTTTGGGACAAAGGGATGGGCTAGGTGACCTTCTGAGGTCCTGTTTCCTGTGACTGCATAGCTGCAAAAGAAAACCAGAGAAAGAAGAGAAGAAAAAGCAATGCAAGGAAGTGAAACTAAAGGATTTCGCTGTTGAATGAGGCTAATCCTGCCTTTCAACATGGAGCAGGTGGAGACTAGCTAGCTGCTGCAGAAATTGGTAATGATCTAGTCACAGCAGTGTGGAACTTTGTGCAGACTAATTTATCGAGGTGCAAAGTGAAAAAAGTGTAAGCTCTGATTAATTTAAGCTTTGGCTTGGGTCGGTCTCTTAGGAAAGCAAACACTTTTGAGAACTACGGAAGTTCTGTAGGGGAAAAATAATGCTGCGAGACTAAAAGTCAAATTTAATAAAAATATCCGCAAATTTGTACACATCTGGCAGAATTACTTGCATCATCGTAGCTGTGATAGTCTAGGACTATCAAAATGGACAGTTTTAGAGAGAAGGATAACTAGATTTAATTATTTGTTTACTTTAGCTAATGTTTTTGGAAAACAAAGATCTTTGAAAACCAAAGCCCTTCTTTGTTTCAGAATTGGAAGGTTCTCTTCTCTCTCACAGGTTAAAGGAAGCAGCCGTGGTCTGAAAGCATGAGAATTGTGAGCATGGGGCAATGGTCCTCCTCAGTCAATCTCCACATAAATACTGGAGCTACTTACAGTCATTGGCATCTGTTGGCTGTTTAATGTTTGTATTTTGGTAGTGCCTAGGGTATCAACCAATTTAGGACTTAAGGGGAAGTTTCTCAAATATGGTAAATAAATGTCCTTTTTCCTTGTTTGCACTCAACGGATGTGGGCTGGAACTGTGAATCTGCGGGGATTGATCTTTAAGCAGGCTGCTTCTTTCAATTGCAGCAAAGGGTGACGATTTTCTTACATCCAATATTTGCGATGGGAATTTAGAGATCCAAAAGTGAAACATATCTCAGCACCTATACATGTTTGCAGTAGTGGCATAGCTCGTTGCCTGCTAGCCTGTTTTGATTACTGGTTCGGCCTCTGCTGTACATGTTCAAAGAGATTGGCAAACTCTACAGATGATAGTCAGTATTTAAAGATTAATCCTTTATTCTTTAGACAAATAGAGAAGGCAAATATTTTGAGCTGGTGAGGAGAGAGAGGACACAAGATGGTAGCTGGCCCTGTTGAATATGTGAAAGAAAGAAGGATTTCTGCAATAGGCAGGAAGAGCTTCAGGACTAGTGAAGCAATTGTTACGTGAGGTAGCAGATCCAGTGGCCAAACTCTGATAGCAGATTAATGTGCCTGTTTACACTGGTGATTTAGCATAGTGGTCTATTAGTGACAAGAACATTCCTGCACAGGGTTGTTCTGCTCACTATAAGCAATTCTATGTCAAAATTGTCCCAAAACTGAGTTGCCTCAGACAATCAAGCTGCTGTCATGCTGTATATGTAAATACTGCGTAACTCTTTTCCCCAGTTGTGCAATTTTTTGCATTTTGATCGGTTTCAGGAGGCTGATTGTCATTTTAAGACTACAGCTGTTGCTGGGTAACAATGCAGAAAAAGGAAATCCTTGCATTTTTATCCCAGAGTACAGGTATTTGCATATTCATATTTAAGTATTTCAGGTAATTGCATTAGAAATAGAGAAATCTGTGTATATTATTGGCTGTTATAGACCCTCTCCAATGACTGGTGCCTTTACTCAGGCACCCAAAGCTGTGCCACCCAGAAAGCTCACTTACGCGTCTGGTGCTTTTCAACTGCTTCTGGCTTTAGCAATGTGGTGGGCATGACCTGGGCAGGTAAACTCTAGGTGAAACTCTGGAAGTCGCAGGCAGTTTTGCTGGTGACTGTAATTCTACCAGGATTTCACCACCTGAGTCCAGCGCCTTTTGAAGATTTTACTGACCAATTTATGATGATTACTCTGAAAAGCAAATGCCCACCAGTTCATGTTAGTATCACTGGTCAAGTTGTTCAGCTTCTACAGCATTGGTATCAGTTCCAAAGAATGTTGAAGACAGTGGAGGGACTCCCATTGCCATCTATAAATTTTGGTAAATAAAATACAGAGGCCTCAATACATTCTTAGGAGGTAGAATGATACTTACTTAATGGACCAAGATGCTTACAGAACTAAATTAATTTTGTATCACTTTACTTAATGCTTTGAGATCTCTATAAAATTTGACAGTATGAATCACAGAGGAGTCAATAACACATAAAGTACACAGAAGTTTGTTTGATATATTAAACAAGCTTGTAGACTTTGTTAGGTATTTTTTCTTGCATGTGCTCTTTTCCTTTCACGTACACATGCACCCACATCCTCCTTTCCCCATATTCTCCGGTTTCTTTCTTTTTCTGAAGGCATTGCATTTTTCCATTTTACAGGGTGGCTTAAAGATGTCTGTAATCCCGTTTTTGGTTCTTTGGGCCTGATCCAGTGGCTACTGGCTATTGGGAAGGCCTCCAAGACTTGCAGGTCTTTCACACAGATGTGTTGGAAATACATTATTAATTTCCATGTATCTATTTTTCTTCCTCCTAACTACCATTTGCAAATATAATTTGTGTTTCTGTTATGCAATGATGCTTGTTGAAAAAACTGAAAATAACTGAATAAAAGGCCATATGAAGCTATTAAAAACAGGTCCTCTTTCTGCCCTGTGTAATGCAATGGCTGTTACTGAGCTGACAAGCGTAACTGAGGGTAAAATCTGGCCCTTTGAGCTTGTGTGATTGCTTTCCCATCAGCACTTTCTGCAGTGTGGGAGACAGAACTATCAGCAGAATCGGGGCTTCATCTTCTGTGCAGCACATTGTCCTTGAACCTCCTGGGGCTGGAGAGGATTCCAGGACAGCAGTCAGGTCATACTGCAGCTGAGAATGATGACCACTCTGCCCCAGCCCACGCAAGGAGAGTTTTGTCATCTGCTTCTGATGAAGTCCTTCACCTTCTCCCCTGCTATGAGCAGAGGTGTTGCTGTGACAGATGCCAGAGGTCAAGGGACACTGAAAATGTATAAGAAAGGGCTCCAGAAGAGAAACCAGCTTTAAACAGTGAATGATTTGTTTGGCTCCCGTTAAAAAAAAAAAAAAAAAGCCCACACCAGGAAGCCCGGTGCTTCAATAGCGTAACAATAAGGGTAACAACTGTAATTGGAACAAATGTCATCACTTTTGTAATTAATTAATCATTAATTGCAGTGAACATTTTATAGGTCACAAATTCCTTAAAGTTAAATCCTTCCATTATGTGAAACAGGTATATCCAAGTCATATATCCTGTCAGTTTGCTGTATTGATATTCACCATTAGTCAGTATTTTGAGAGGAAATGCACTTTAGTAGATGTCTCTTGGAAATGATTAGTGTTGGCTAGAACTAAGTATAGTGCAGGTGGGAGTGTGCAATCTCTCAACCAGTACCGCTTATGCACTGTAGTGCTGGCAAGGCAATTCCCCTACTATGCTACTGTTGAATAGCAGCTATAATTTTGCTGCAAACTGAGTAGTGCTTCTGTGACAGAGATAAAGCCAAGGGCTATAAGTAAGATCTTTACATTCATTTATGTCTTTTATCCGAAACTGGACAGGGACCAGCTGCTTAGAGGTGAAACACCAATCCATTAAAACGCTGTGCCACTTAGATTTCAGAGCCTGCAAGAACATGCTTTTGCACCTCAATATAAAGTTTTCTGTCCTCAGACATACTGAACTAAAGCTTGATTTAAAAAAAGTGGCGAAGGGGGAGGTAACAGTCAGCTCTGGTAGCAAAGGGCAACTCTGAATGCAAAGTAATTTTATATCTGAAAGCAGTGCTACTAGTAGGACTACTTTGGGAAGTCCAAATTCTAACCCTTTGCAGAGACCTGTATTCTCACAGAAATCTTCCCACACGTCTCAGGTAGGATGGTAAGAACATAGTCCAGGGTAGACTTCTTGAATCTAGCTTTCCAGCATGTATCTGAAAATCCTGATTATTGTGTTTTCCACCAAGGGCCCAGCAAAGGCTATTAGACTTGACAGGAGGCCACAATAGGCTCAATGAATATTTTAGTCAGTATAATCCTGCTTTGGGTAGAATTTAGCACTTTTGTAGCGAGAGGCTGCTGGTCTCAGTAGTCTTGCGAAGTCTCTTCTTGTCTCATTGGTTCCGTTGTTTCACTGAGTATAAAAGCTGTGATTTTGTACTGTCTGGTGGTGACAGAATTCCCTTAATTATCTCCAAGACCGTCATTCAGCCAAAGAGATTAATTCTTCATTCTTGTGGGATGGTAAAATCTATGCCTTGTTCAGTGTTATCCCCCAGCAGTCCCCATTGGACACAGGAAGTCTGAAAATTAATTTCCCCATTTTCAAGGAGAAGAAGGGTTATGGCTGATTATCCAAAGGATACACCATCTCTGAACTTTGTTTCCAGAAATGCTCAATTCAAAGTGCAGATCTTCACCTGCATTCTTTACAGCTGAAATAAAAATTACCCACAAGTCTTCAACCATTTGCTATTGTTCAGAGATTTTAAGGCAAGAAGGGGACTGTGAAGTCCTAGGTCTGGTCTTCTGTGTAGTACACAACATAGGTACTTAATATTTTATGCTTTGAGCCCAACAAGTTCCATTTGGGTACTTTTCACTGGCTTTCATGAGCTGTCATGTTCTACTGAAGATGCAAGATACTATGAAACGGACATGTAATGGATATCCACTTGATAAATGGTTGCATTTAATTTATTAACTCAGAATTTATGTTGTGCTTAGTCTTTCATATGACCTGTTTATACTTCTTGGAGTAGAATACATATATGAGTCTATATTTGCAATGAATTTGTCACTTTGAATGCTGTAGTGATTTTTCCTAGTTTCTGTGGCCTCCTATCAACTAGGTAGTGATCTTCTGTAGAGTGATCTGGGGCAATTTACCTTTCTCAGCTACCCATCTGAATGCATCAAACTGTTTGTCTTCCTTGGAAGAAGCAAAGATGTATTAGTAGGAGGAGATGCCAACTACTGTACTACTCAAATGTCAAGGTCATTCAAGGTCTTTTTTTCTCTTTAAGTGATAAACGTCACTATGAATGCTGATGCAATGCTAATGTATGTGAATAGGTGAGTGATGTAACCATTTAGCTCGCAATGCATCACATGAGCAGGAGCACGTGCAGAACTGCAGGCAGGAGCAATTGGGAAACTACAGGCCACTTATTTTTCCTCTTCCTTTCTTCTCTGTTGTGTAAATCTGAACCTGGGCCTGATCTTTATCATTTTAACAGCAAGATAACTTTGCATTGGAAACAGATGCTGCTTCTTCTCTTCCATATTCCTCAATGTTTTCAAAGAAAGAGAAGAGGAGGAAGAAAGAGAAAGTTCAACTGCCCATGAAGGAGCCATCAAAGCAAATTTTCAGGATTATTTTTTATAGACTGCATTATTCATATTTGTGTTCTTAATTCTTCTGGCAACTATGAGGTTAATCCAGGTAGTTTAGCTACTTCACTGAGGACTCAGCCTGTTCAGCAGGGAATGAATTATCTTAATTTACATTTGTCATAAAATAAAACTTCACATTCATGCAGTTATAGTGGATCAAGTTAACTTCTTGTTCCAGAGCAACTTGTTCATGCATGTGACTATGTAGGTTTAAACCCCATAATCTTTCAAGAGCTTATGACTGTTAATAATCAAAGACTTTCTCAAGCATCCTCTATGATCTGTGACATGTATCTAAGACCTGCATTGAAGGTGGAGGATTCTAGATACAGTAGTGATAAAATGATCTCTTAATATCTGTCTATAGACTAAAGAAAAAAAAATTGTGTTTTCATGGTGATTTAATTTTGAGGACAATTTCTGGACATGGCAAAATTCTTAAAGAGTATTTTTAAAATATTAGCAGATACTTTATAGTAGATATGCTATAGCCAAAATGGTCCACCTTGCTCTTGGAGCTCATTTAAGATACACTGATCTGAAATTAGTAACTTTTGAAGTATTTCGGCTCAAGGCCTGGTTACATTTCTTTATTACAGATTAAATACTACACTGAGAATGATACACAAACTATTGAAAGGTACAGAAGGCAAGGGATACATGCTTGATTTGGTATGTTTTAATGTTTGTACCAGCTTCTTACATGGCTATAACCATGGTTGTAGGTAACCATTTTCTTGATAAAAAGTTCAAAGCAATTTAGTAATTAATGCAGAGGATATGCTACTACTATGGAAGAACAGAATCACCTGGTGCCATAGTGACCATAAAGCAAAATACACTTGAATCTAATCAAATGCAGGTTAACGCCTCTATATAAGCAGCTGGGAGAAGCCTTTAGATAATAATTTCAGAATTTATTCTCTGGCTTGTGTATATACACACATACATATTGTGACTTGTGTGAAATGTGAAAGATGATAATGGACTACTGTGTAGAATGGGGAATGTAAATTTTTTTGTTCATGTTCTTCTTGGATCAGACCTGGATGTCAGCATTACATCCCATGTGTTCAAGTTATTGTAACTCTGCAATATCATGCTTCAGGACTTAGTACAATTAGCAAGCCCTTTATATGTTATTGTTGTTCGGTGATTTTTTTTTAATTGATTAAGACAAATGTTTTCTTTCCTGAAACGTCCCTAAGATCTTAATGATTGGGCACAGTTAAAGACATGATGCTGAACAGGACACAGCAATGTTCTGAAGCAATACATGATTTTTGCTTTCTGAGAGGTCAGGCCATTGTATCTTGCTCACAGTCTCAAGGTCGAACTGATCAGAGAGGAATTTTCCTAGTGTCATTAACAGAGTCTTCTGTGGTGGGGGTTTGGAGGATTTCTCTGGAGCATGGGGCTTGTTTCACTTGCTGAATCATCTTGGTGTGTTCTGGCTGAGCAGTTTCTTGTCGTTCCTGAAGGCATTGCTTATTTCTGCCAAGGGTATACCCTTTGTGTTTCCTGTGATACAAAGTAGTTTAGAAGGTTGAAATACCATCACCTATCGATATCATCATCTATCTGTGGTAGTGATAAGCACAGTGATAAACCTGAGCTTAGACTACGTAACAATTATTTTGGGTTATAATGTTATTGAATCCTTTTGGCAGCTTGGATGCTAGAAATGCACAATTCCTTGCTTGGTGCAGTATTTTTGTTTTGGTTCATTGGGAGTACTGGAAAGACCATCTAATTAGCTTTAGTTCTTTTTCACAAAAACATTGAACTTCTCATTCATGCATACAAACATGCAGTCAATAAAGGCAGAAACACCCCTGTAGATATTGAAGAAGTTGCTTCTGATGAATAGAAAATTTATGTTGTTAATTGATTATTTCATAGTATTGTTATAAAACAAGATTGTCATAAAAAGAAGAGTTTATGTTGAACTTACTAAAGATAAGAAATAATTGGTAGCAAACAAGAATCTGCAGTGAATGTAAACATTCACATGCATTTTTGTGTCTGGCAAGCAGGCCACTGGGGTGGTCACCTCATGTTAGTACACACCACAGTGAGTACCAAGTTCTAAGGGAACCGGAGGGAGGCACATTCCTGGAGCGTGTGTAGAGTGCACCCAAGGAAAAGTAGTTGACCTCTTTGATGTAGATGATAGGGCAGACAGTGGCCTCTAGAGGACGTTTTTGGGTACAGAAGATCATTCTCACTGGTCCTGAGAGGCCAGAGGGAGTATACTTCTATGCTTTTTCATACTTTCTTGTAAGTGACCTGGTTAGATTTGGCAAAGCAGTTGAGGAGGAGGAGAGAGTTTAGAGACTGGCAGACAGACAGTAGAGGACGTGACTACAAGTGAGCAGTAATCATTTGGGAGGAGCAGTGATCCGTGATTTACTTGGTAGCCTGCAAAGAGAACAGTAACTAATCGTAAGTTCGGGGTTGAGGCAGTCTAAAGCAGTACTGAGCTAACCTACACTTTGTCAAATAACAAATATGCCATTAAATTAAGTTAATTTTCAAGACATACACTCAAGTTTAACCTCTGATGGCTGATGTCTTCACAAGCATCCATCCACACGCATAACATATTTACTGTGTATGGAGATTGGCTTTGTTAAGTAAAAGAAGAAAAAAAATCTTTAAATATTGTTTGAAAGGTAAGCTCATTTGCATTTAGCATGGTTTTCTTTATTAATTTGGGATTCAGTCTTTAAAATGTGTTTATTACTGCTTTTCCGTTTACCTTTATTTGACATTTGGAAGACTTAAAGAAGTAGTTGCCAAAGAAAAAAACATCTAATGTCCTGGTACAGCATTTTAGCATGTGCTTAACCTGAAAAATTTTAATACTCCCATTGAACAGAGAGAGAGTATTAATGATCTTCAAGCTGAGTATTTTTGTTTTTGAAAGGTTTAAGACTCACTGTCTTTACCTTAATAGACTTAGACTGGCTGTCTGCTAAATTCTGTCATGTGCTTTTGGTAAGAAATCTGAAAAAAAGTGAAAGAAATATTTTGCTGGGGTTTTTTTATACTCACAGTAATTTTATGGGCTCCTTGTAATATAGTGATTATAAAATTTTCTAACAGAAGTATAATTTTCAAGCTGTTGGTGCCTATTTAATGTGCAAAATGTTTATCCCTCTCTTAAGAAACTGAGCAGCTAAGATTTAGTAGCCGATTTCTTTTCTCCTCCAGGCCTGTGCTATTAATCCAGGGCAATGCTATTTCCTTCTGTTTCACCAAGGGCTTTTTGATGCATTCTGAGGTGGTCCAGAGGGCTTGTTTACAAGCTACACATGCACTTTGCTCTGTGTGTTCGTGCCCTAACATTTCTTTAACAATAAAGCTGACTGGCTGTGAAAAAAGAGCAAGATTGGAACCGATGCAGCTAAATTGCATGTAAATGTCGCTTCAAATTGAAAGCATTTACTATTCATACGCTGAGAATTAGTGAAGCCCTGTATTCTGGCTCTAGTGTTTGCAGCAATTCCAGTCCCAGCAGGGTGAACAGCCTGTATGATCTGTCTCTGCTGACTTCTGTCCCCTGCTGCTCTCGTTGTTTTAACATTGCCTGACTCCCACGCACTATTGCTGTTTCCCCCTTTTCAAAATGTAATTGTATCAGAACCATATCAATACTAGAAAGAAATAGAAAAAAGATTGTATGGTTGTCTGTAACATGGATGTTGCAATGAATCCATATGAAGTTTGAACAGTACACCTGACTGTTGGTCAGTTGTATTCCTTAGTCCAATGGGACAGATGCCTCCAAGTGAGGCTAATGTCCTAATTTTCCAACATAACTAGACTTCTGTTACCAAAATGTAAAGGATGCTAGAGTGTCAATTTTCTAAGCGTTCCCTCTCTCACCTCTTGTTTACCCTGTATGTGTGCACGTCCATGCACATACGGCTTCTGACGTGATCTGTTTTATATTCAATGTAATCCCCATTACTATGGTTCCTATGCATCTGGCAGTCTTTAATGTGTTTATCTTCACAACAATCCTTCCAGACAGGCATGTATTTTTATCCTGTATTGGAGAGAGGAACCTATGCGCCTTTTTTCAAAGTCGTACAGGAAGACTGTGGCAGAGTTGGCATAGGTGTTGACCTGGCACTCACTTCCCTATCCCTCTTCCTTTTAGCAGCAATATTGTAATCTGGCAGAAGATCTGGGTACCTTTAGTTTCTGTGCTTTTAAAATTCAAATCACTGTATCTGTGTGCAGAGGAAGCAGCCATTTTACTGGCACTTGTTGCTTAATGTTGCACACTCAATGGGAAGATTTCTATGAGCTTTTATTACATGTTTAACAGTTTTGTGATTTCATTTCAAACTATCTGAAAGGAAAAAAGAGAACTAAAATAAGTGACAGTGGAAGAGGAAGTTTTTCAGACAGAGACGTGACCATGCCTTTGAGAAAAAATGGCATGATAAAGGAAGGGATGACATTGGGTAAACCAGGCAAGAAGGTAGGAGTGCAAGGGAGGTTTAAACAGGATAAGATGATGAGGACAGCTGGGATATCTATGCATAGCAAACAAATTGCTTGGCAAATTTGTCCTTGTTCCCTCTTTGTGAATTGTGTATGAACAGATTTTTCTCCATTTTTTAGCTATTCAAAACTATTTGACAAACGTATCTCATGAACAGATTTAACATATGCATTGCTGGTGGACTTTCTTTGTACCATGTTCTCATTACTGTTGTCAGATGGCTGATGGCCACAGCCTTATACTATCAGTTCTGTTTCTTCTCTATTCAGGGCACTGAGCTGCTGCTGTGTGACCCAAGTGACCACTCTCAGCTGCTTATTCCTTGCAGTGTGCATTTCAGGAACAATCCAGGGATAAAATTGTTGTTAAGAATCTCTCTGATAAGATTTAGGAATACTGAACACTGTTGGTAGGGTCAAGGTCAGTTTACATGGCAGAAAAAAAGGGCTGTTTTTCCACACAGAGTATATTTGCAGTGAATAACTTAGCTAACTGTAGAGACTGTAAATCCACTTTGGCAGATGGTTAAGTCTATGCTGTGACCCCCTTTTCCACCCCAGGGATTGTTTCCCAAGTGTGGCCTCATCTGGGTTGGCGTTTTAATGTGAATGTGAAAATATTTGTTAGGATGTTACAAAGCTGTCTAGATGAAGTTACAAAATTCAGTGAATAAGAAATGTAATGATTACTGCAAACTTAACATAAACTTCACTTGTTTTAATTTCTCCTACCCCTCCCAACCTGCCTAACAGTGAGTACTATAGTCGTAAGCACTGTTTATGTAGGGAACCTTACAATTTTTATAGGGAACTTACTGGTTTTATGTGATTATCCATCTAATGTATGGTTAAAAGACTAACAAACAAGTGTGTGAAATAACAAGTTCAACACATCTGTCTAATTCCAATAAAATAACATTAAGCAAGAGTCAGATTTTTTTTGGCAGAAGTGTAGAACACTTCACATGTCACAGCAAACATAGTTTTTATTATTTAAGAAATGCAAATAATGTGTTAGAGGCTCCACTGTCGTACTGCTAGCCTTGGTGATTCTAACATGTCTTTTTTGCTTACAGAATGTATTTTGTTAGGAAGGCCAGAATACAATGCTTAATCTTTTTTGCCCTGAGCTCACAGATGCTACTGTAGGAGTACTGCAGAGGCTGACGTAGTTTTTAGCAGTTATGTTGGTGTAACTTTGTCTCTGTATAAAAGACATAGTGAGGAATATCTGTTAAAAGACAGCAAATAAGGAGAAAAATCAAATATGGTATAGACTTTATCAGCTTTAGTGTTATTGAGGTCTTTGGTATCAAAAAAGGAACAATTCTTTTAAGTAAAGACCATGTTACTAAGCTACGTTTTATTATGATGGTGGTAGAGACTCCACCAAGTCTCACCAAGTATGCCAAATGTTATGGTCTCTACTGGGAGGTAAATACGACTTAGGTCTTTCTTTCTAAACTGAAGGAAAAGCTGCATAATGGGGTCAATGTCAAGTATCCCTCAGTTAAGCATGTAAAAGAGACAATCAACATCTTTAGCAGTGTGTATTGGGTGTAGGTGGCAAGGTGTTGGTGGGGGGCTGCAGGGGTGGCCTCTGTGGGAGGCATTCAGGGTCTGCCGTGCCAGACCACAGCCAGTTCCAGGTGGTTCCACAATGGACCCACTGCAGGACACAGCTGAGATCATCAGCCAAGACGGTGGCACCTCTGTGATAACATAAGAAAGGGCAAAAGTGCTGCATAGGCAGAGGAGTGAGGGGAAAACAACCTTGCGAATGCCAAGGGCAAAGGAGGAGGAGCGGGAGGAACTGCTTCCAAGTGCCAGGGCATCCTCTGCAGTCCATGGAGGAGATGGTGGTGGAGCAGGTATTTCCCTGCAGACCATGGAGAGGACCACAGTGGAGCAGATATCCACACTGCAGCCTGTGGAGGATCCCACACCAGAGCAGGTGGATATTTCCTGAAAGGTCTGTGGAGAGCCCATGGAGGAGCAGGTTTATCATGAAGGACTGCAGCCCATGGAAGGACCCACGCTCGGACAGGGGAGAAGTGTGAGGAGGAAGGAGTGGCAGAGAGGAGCTGTCATGGACTGACCCCAACTGCCCATTCCCAATCCCCCTGTGCTACTTGGGGTGTGGGAGGCAGGACATACAGGAGTAGGAAATGAAGGAGTGAAGTTGAGCCTGGGAAAAAGGGGGAGGTGAAGGGAAGGTATTTTAGGTTTTGTCTTTGTTTTTACCATCCAACTCTAATTGGCAATAAATTAAATTAATTTTTCCAAAATCAAATCTATTTTGCCCTTTACAGTGACTGGTAAGTGATCTCAATGTCCTTATCTCAACCCATGAGCCATTTCATCTCATTTCCCCATCATTTTGAGGAGGGGGAGTCAAAGAGTGGCTGGGTGGGTGTCTGGCAACTGGACAAGGTCAACCCACCACACAGTCATCTTATCAAAGCTTTCAATTTCACATTTCCAAAGTAATGTATCAGAAAGAGTGGATCAGTTATTTGTGCTGAAGAGCAGTGTTAACAATATAGATTATATACAAATTAGCAAAGTCAAAGAACTGGCATTGTGCGATGGTTATAATGTGGATTGCAGGTGATTGGAAATACAGGTTCAGTTTTCAGGGTGCAATTTCAAGGGTACATTCTGTGCTTTAACTTACATGGTAATGTTGCCCTTTGGGTTGAGAGAGTAAGCGGAAGAAGCAAGTTTGGCTAGAGAAAATTTGTGACAGCAAAGGAGAAAGAAACACAGCACAGAAAACATTATTAAAATTGAAAATGAGTTGTGTTTATGGGTTGGTTTTGTCCCCATTCGATTTGATGCTATTGAGGTCTAGTTATTACAGGTTGAATAAGGTTAAGAACTAACAAGTTTGGATAACTGCAGTTAATTAGAGATGCTACCTCCCTTACCACATAAATCAAATTAGAGTCCACTGTTGGAATACACATTCACAAACATCTTAGACTCTTCTGAGGCTGGTATGATTGATGGATAGATAGACAGACACGTATGTATATAAAAATATTTTGAAAAATTTTATTTCTCTACATTTGTTATTTGAAAAAGAAATGAAGCATTGAAATCTGAAAACATGCATACATGCACAGGGACTGCTTTCCCCTTGGTGCATCTTATCCAACCACAAAAGAAAAAAGTTTGCCTTGTGCAGTTGCTTGCATAATTTTGCTGACCAAGATGCTTGACTATGTCACTCACTTGGAAAACTTATATTTAATTCAGAGAGGATAAGACTAATACAGTTCTATAGGTACTGCTTTAAAAATATATGTGGTTAGTGCACGTTTATATTTTTTCTGTAGCCTTTTATAATCACAGGTTTTTATTAAGTGCATTTTACAAAACTGTGTGCTATATAGCATTCCATAGACAGCTCTTTGAAATCTTCCATTTTTTCAAATAAAGGCAGATATCTTGGTTACAAAGTCACTTTTCATAAGCTGAAGCCAAACCACAGACCTTCTGAAGGTGTCTGTGCCCAAATCGAATCCAGGCTTTCTCTGTATGAGAGTGCTACTAGGAGTTATCATTTGACAGCTGTTTCATGTCTTTTGTGAAGAGAGCAGATGATGTCAGTCCAGTTTCTAGTAAAGGCTTCCATATCACAAAATCCACTACCTTAATTAGTGCTAATTGGCATCCTTGTTGGAGGTATCAGTAGAAAGGCCAAGGACTGAATAAGCATGAAGAATGAATTACCCTCTCGCTCCTGGAGGTGTACCCTCCAGAACACACATGGGGCACCGAGGCTTAATAGAATGTGGGCTGAATATTGAGTTGAAAGTGCTGCCAATCTTGTATTTTCAGGGGAAGTACATTTATTTATGAAAACAAAATCAGTAGAAAGGTTATAAAAAGAGAATTAAAAACCTACAGTGATTATTAGATTAACAAAAGAGTATTCTAATCCTTAAAATATGTTAAAAAAAAAGCATGAGGGTGTAATGGCCAGAAACCAACAGGAAAAGGAAATAAAACTGTAGGATTAACCTGAATAAGTAAAACATGTAATGTAAATAGTCACACAGTTGGAGGACTTGCTTTTAGAAAGAGGAGGACTTACGTACATGACCACTGTCTATGCAGTTGTGTACACACACACAAAAGGTTTCACACACATTTGCTTCATTATTACTGTTATTTAGTCTCTACCTTCTATTGGATTTAAACGTGTGTTAGTGTTTGGCTTGGTTTTGGCTCTGATGTGTGAAAGCAAGTCAAAGTGTATTTTTCACATCTAAACTTTTTTCCTTACTAATTTTGTTTTTCTTTCTATAAAAGGACCCTATCAGGTTGTGTTGTGGCATCATTGTATGATAAAATATAGTAGTGGATACACTCTAAAGTGACAGATACTGAGAAGATAAAACAGATCCATCTGCAATATATGCAGGAATGTCAGTGCTGTGTTTCCTGGTACTGCACCTACCATGTAAGATGTTTCTGAGATCTTCCCGTGTTTATTATGTTTGACTGTTTTTGAGCTGTAGAATTTCAACATCTGGGATTTGATCTTTCATTGATGCTGTGTTTAGTGGCCATACTGGCTTTGAGTGAGCTCTTCGCTACATCAAAAGATCCTTGAAAAATCATCTAACTGCATACATTGCAAAGTGGGAGAAAATACATTTGTTCTAACAACAGCTGATTTTAAAGCATTGCCAATTGACTATTTGTGGGGTGCAGCTTTGTGGACACCTTTCTTGTGCATTTGATGGATTGCATAACAATCCCTCTCATGAGACATGTGTCTTGGGTTCCATTCCTGTAGCTGACTTAGTCTCATTAGGGAGGTTTATTTCTTGTGTTAATTAAGAAGTCTTCCAGAGCTCTGGCTGCATGAGTGGTAGCAGTAAAATGCCATTACCAATCAGAAGGAAAGTCTGCCCAGATCCTCCTTGAAACTTAGATCTCTATCTCCCATTCATTCATCCTTCACCCAAGAGAAAGTCAGGAAGAACAAAAGGGTTTTGTGGTATGACTTAGAGGTTAATGAACTAAGCTAGCAAAGCAATTCTAAACTAACACCACCTTCTCACTGAAAGTGCCCTGCCTTCTACTATCTCATGTTGTGTATCAGAGAAACTATTAACTTGAGTGTATCAGCTCCTGGGGAACAGATCAGCTTTCAGACATGGTCTCAAAGGGCTAAATTTCTCACACCTTTGAAACTGTGTTCATAGGCCCCCCTTACTGACACACTTAACTGGAAGAAGAAAAAGTGGTTGTCATGGTTCTGACATCCCTAGCTGGAACCTGGGAAGACCCATGCTTGCACAACAACTGGTACTTCACAGTGCATTTGCTTCAGTGAATGCATTGGAATATAGGTACACAAATGCACAGTGGGGAGAAGCACTATTATGGTTTAAGCCCAGCCAGTAACAAAGCACCACGAGGCTGCTTGCTCACTCCGCTGCCGCCCCGGTGGGATGGGAGGGAGAAAATAGAAAGAAACACTCGTGGGTCGAGATAAGGACTGGAAGGGATCACTCCCCACTTATGGTCACAGGCAAAAGACAGGCTCAACTTGGGGAAGAAACAAAATCAATTTAATTTACTACCAATCAAATCAAATCAAGGATATTAGGAAGTAAAACCAAACCTCAGAACACCTTCTCCCCACCCCTCCCGCCTTCCCGGCTCAACTCCATTCCCAGTTCTCTCTCCCTCCTCCCCCCGGCAGCGCAGGGGAAAAGGGGATGGGGGTTTGGGGTCAGCTCGCCACACGTTGTCTCCGCCGCTCCTTCCTCCTCAGGGGGAGCACTCCCCACTCGTCCCCTGCTCCACCGTGGGGTCCCTCCAACGGGAGACAGTTCTCTACGAACTTTTCCCACATGGGTCCTTTCCATGGGCTGCAGTTCCTTCAGGCACAGACTGCTCCAGCACGGGCTTTCCCATGGAGTCATGGCCATCTTCAGGGGCATCTTTGGGGACTGCTCTGGTGTGGGCTTCTCCCCGGGCTGCAGGTGGGCATCTGCTCCCCTGCTCCTCTCCCTGGGCTGCAGGGGGACAGCCTGCCTTCTTACCATGGGCTGCAGGGCCATCAGCCTCCTCCGGCGCCCCTCCTCCCCCTCCTTCTTCACTGACCTCGGGATCTGCAGAGGGGTTCCTCTCACATTCCAATCCCACTACTCACTGCAGGTTCCTCTTCTTCAGTCTGTTCTCCCAGAGGCGCTACCACCATCACTGACTGGATCGGCCTGGGCCAGAGGCGGGTCCGACTTGGAGCTGGGGAAGCTTCCAGCAGCTTCTTACAGGAGCCACCCCTGCAGCCCCTCCCCCACTACCAAAACCCCACCACAGAAACCCAAAACAGCTATTTAAGCTGAAGGGCAGTACTTGCACAAGAATTAATTTGTTGTGAGAAGAGGATTTTAGACCAGCAGATCTGTGAGGCTCTGGATCAGCTTCCCAGAAGGAATTTTACAGGCTACTTGTGAGTGAGTTTTTATTTATAAGCTGTCTTCCAATAGGAGGGGTCTTTAATTTTTATGTATCCTTAAAAGTAACCAAAAAGTAGGAATGCTGTCTCCCAGCTGGCCACAGGAACCTCACACTGAAAAAGGGCTGAAGGTTTCTACATTGAGCTCTAAGATAATATATATCTTTTGGCTACTTTTGTCTGATTAAAAGCTTCATTATTAATTCAGCTGCCTACTTGAACACTGCCTAAGTTTTCAGACTGCTGTGGCAAGACTATTGTCTTTTTCCAGGAGACAAGACCATATTACTGCATCCTGTGTCACCTTCACTGGTTAATTCACCTGATCTCTCCCAAATCCAGCTCTGTCTCTGTTCTTTCCCAGCCTGTCTCTGCTTATTTTTTCTCTTCCTCTCTGATCTTCTCTCTATCTTTCTTCCTTACAGTTTGCTTGTTTTTTTATCCGGGGTATTGTCCTGTCTTCTTCTAATGAAAACTGGGCATAAGTCGTAGGTGTCTTTTTTACGCCTAAATATTTCCCGAGCTCCAGTCACACATCTTCCAATATCTACATCAGACTTCCTGTTTATCACTTTAGCTTGTGATGAACTTTAGAAGTTGCTCATTTAACTTCATCACTGGAGGCCTGTGATCTCCAACAGTGAGTGCTCTACTGCTTTTTATTTCAGTTTTTTCTCCTCATTCTTGCTACCATATTTTCACAAATTTATTATCATTTTTAGCCTCATAGAATTGTTAAATGTGGGATCTGTTTGACTGTCTCTAAAGGATTTGCCTTTTTTACCTTGTTTGAAGGAGCCTGCATCAGGTCCATGTGCGCAAGAATTATATACATTAGAGAGAAACTATGTTGTATGTTTTACCATTCTTCTGTGTGCACATGAAACAGAAATTGGTAGGCACCATATGCAGACAATACACCTGCATGTGATCAACTGAATTTTGGGGCAGATTAATAATCTCATTCATATTTGGACTCACATAAATACTAATCACACTTAAATAAAAAAAATCAAAATATGGGAATTGCATAAGCAGCCTAATTTTCATCTTCCAAATGAGGGGGTAGTCTGATTAGGGACTTGGTTACAGGGAGAAATAAGAGCTGTTTCATGTCTCTGCCAGAGTATTTGGAAATGGTGCAAAGGTTACGTAGTACTTCAGCAATAAGGAAGATGTAGTTTTGAGGCCTTGAAGATGCACAAACCCAGTTGCTGCCAGCATCTCTTAATAAGTCCTGATGCAGTGTTTTGCTCAATGTTCATATTAAATGAGTTCCTGAACGAGAAGCCTTAGACCCAATAGGAGTTGCACCATGTAACTACACTGGCTTCAGTTTAGTTGCTCCTGATTTCTGCTACTGCTTATAGCAAATAAGAAACCTTGTCACACAGATGTGCACAGAAAAATGGCAAGGAATATATTTGAAATGTATATGTATAAATATTTTTCACCCTGTTTACATAAATATGTGTTTGGTATCCAGGTGATACCGCTATGAGTTGTTTCCTTACTCAGTGTCCTTAAGAACTACAGTTCAAACAGGTGCTATGCTGAAAACTAAACCCCAAAGTTTGGACACTCTCAGGCCTGTATGCAGAGATTTCTGTTAGGTATTTCATATTCTCCCCACCAGAAGATGAATTGCTCCCTGAAGGAAACTGGAGCAACATCTGGGCTGCTTAGTTTTATGGGGTTTGTTCACAACTGCAGAGGTCTGTTCTGAAGTGACTACAAATGTAGTGATGAGGAAAGAAGGCGTGTGGCATAGACAACACTCAGGTGGCCAAGTTCAGTCATCCTGATGCCTATGTTCAGATCACATAACATTGTTTTGAAAAGTGGAATATTTGAGTTTTTAATATACCATGCATAATTTTTTTTTGTCCGTTATGTACTGTATATAATTTTTCATAAAAGCCAAATAAAGTGGTCATCAGTCACCTCTGCGTATTGCTTGGATCAGCAGTCCTACTGACCTTTGAACTGGAAAAGAAATGTAATGTATACAAACTGGTAGAAAGAGTGCTGCTCCTCATATAAAAGCAGAGTAACTGGTTAATATCCAAATGAGAAATAGATGTAAGTTGATCAAATCAAGTTAAGGAAATGAATTATTTAGCAGGAAGTAATTAAAACAGGAAAAAGTAAGAAAAGAGCTGGTGTGTTGCAGTAATTACACCTTTTCATAGTTGTTTGATTTAACGGGTTCCTCATGTCTCTCCTATTAGGACTTTACTTCCTCTAGTACCTGCCTTCTTGCCACTTGCCTTGATGGAAAAGAAAACAATTAATAATTTTCCAGTTAATGCAATATAGAAAAGAAAAAAAAAGACTTTCTGGACTTAGAAGCTCATGTATTTGCATGGGCACTGTTAGCTCTGCAGGCCGATACCACTGAAACCAACCTGGAGAATAGGAAGTCTTGTTACATTCACTACTGCCTTCATTCAAATGAATGGGAACTTTCTCTTGGCTAGAACTGGTGTAAGAGAAATGTATTACGATTATGAGATTGAAAGTAATAACAATTTTATTCTTGGAAATGAATTTCAGTTACTCGTATTGAGATCTGGTTCCTCACAGACCTATAAAAGTTGCATAAACAAGTCTTTAATAAAATGCATTTAGAAAGATTCCTTTGGTCACACTGCAGTATATTTAATCCTCAGAATATAGAGGAAAAATATTATGTGCTCTAAGCAAAAATAAAATATACAAAAGGAATGCAAAAAGTTGCTTTGAAACATTTGTAGTGGTGTTTAAAGGTGTGAAATTAATTAGAATGTTGCTAATATGTAGAAGAGCATAATTTGATAACTGAGTGCAGCTCACTCTTTGTCGTTTAACAGGATTTAGGTTCATAACTCCTTTGTACACCTTTTAAAAAATGCCCCATGTGCAGCTCTGCAATTTTAATTTGGAGAGCTGCTCCCCTCGCCTCAGCGTAATCTCTCTGAAGAGCAGCACCTTTTATCGGGAACAACAGATTCCCCAAACTGGCTGCGAGACAGAGGCTAGAAATCACGCCATAGTGCGAGCAGGGTTCATGTGTTAATATGCTGATCCGCTCTGTCAGACACCAGCTTAGAACTGTATCTTGGCAAACGCACAGGTGAAATACGCTTGGTGAACCGAGTGCTGCCCTGGGTGGATAGCAATTCAGAGCTCCAAACCAGTTAATTACAGCTGGGAAGAACAGGCAGGAGCGAATTTAGGATGGGGGTGGGGGGACCACAGGAGCAAAAAATTGTTACTTTTGCTTATAAAGGGTGCTGTGAGTACGTCATGTAGGCAAGGAATTACGTAAGACAGTTTTGCTTTTATCTACCCACACAGAATTTTGCCTGTGGGTGCACAGGAGGATTAAGGCTCTGTGCAGTGTTCAGAACTCTCTACTTCTCTAAATTAAATGTAATGCAAGTCTTGTACCAGGTCTCTGTATTGCCATAGCTCCCTGATCTGAGAAATAGGACACAGTCTTAAGTCAGAGGCTTGGTTTTTTTTACTCTTCAGTCCCTAGTTTTATTCAAAAGCAATACTTAAATGTCCATGTGAAAAGAAGTAGTTAAGGGACAAAGGGCTTAGAGTGCCTAGCTGGATCCTTTGGAAGTTTGGATAATTCAGATGATTACCCACATAATGAGTAATTTGTTAGTCGATAACTAGGTTTCATCAGTATTTTGATTATTTTGAGGCTACCTTACAGATTAATTTATATGCAGCTTATGTCTGATGAGGCTGATCCACATAAGGTCCAGCTGTCTTAATGTGTATATATATTACATTTTATTCCCTATAGTTTAAAGCTATAAATATCTTATGGTGTCCTGCTGAGAAAAGGGCTGGCATATGTGCTAACACATCATAGCAATGGTAGTAATAAGCCTTAAATTTTCACCCTGTGCCCTGGCTGCCCAAACTTGCTCTTTAGAGCTACATCCTTGGCCATATCATCTCCTGGGAGCCCAGCAAGCTAGAAGAAAAAGTATAAAAATAGCATGACCAACGTGAGAAAATACTAGTGATCCTGCAAAAGAGGCGCTTTCTCTGCCTTCCAGGAGGTATTGCCCTGGCAGGTATGAAGGGGCACTGAGAACTTCTGCTGATGGTCTGGGGTGAGACAGCACTGGGCAAGAGCAAAGAGAACAGCCTCCCACTGCAGTGCTTGCATCCACATATTTCCTGCCACTGCCATTTGTCTGCCAAGCCTGTCTCCAAGATCTTTGTTTTGCACTCAGGACCTACGCCAAATCCTTATACCACACTGCACAATTTGGTACTAAATGCATATGTTACTATCTAGCTACTTCTGTGGGTGGGATTTTGGTGGAGAGACCTGCCTTGCCACCTCTTTCCCCTCTCCTCTGGAACCAAAGCTTCCAAAGACTCTGCCCATTGCATATTTGGAATAGCTCTGAGTCTGGGGGCTTTTGTTCACCTTTCCACTATACCAGTGTTAGAAAATTATGTGTGTATATATATGTATGTATAGTTTCTTCAAAATACTATACATATTTTAGGTCTCAGAAACCCATACAGTAAGTAGATTTTGTAGGTACTTTGCTGCTCGTTTTCCTTCTCCTTCAAGGCACTTCTGCCCCGGTTTTGAAAGTTGATGTATGCTGACAGACAGAGACTCTGGCTAGATTTGTGGTCCCTGAAAGTCACACAACTGGAAAGATACTTCTGAAAGACTTAGACTCCAAACTGGACCAGTGAATTCAATATATAGATATTGAATATTCAGACAGATAAACGAATTCAAGCTTTTTTTTTTAATACTTAATAACATGCCAATTTTTCATAGTCATTGATCAATTGATACCTATATTGCATGGTACCTTGATTAAATTATGAAATGGTAATAAAAATTCTGCAGTTTCCTGCCATAAATTTATATTTTTGAATATTTATTTACTGAAGATATGCTACTTATCTTACAGTGTGATTGCTTAACTTCAAAGAATTCTGAAATCTCTGGTTGAGGTTAATTATAAAGAACTTGAATTCTACTAAGGGTAACCTTTCAGGAAGTTTGACAATGATATGAAACTACAGGGATGGAGTATAAACCTGGTAGAGTGGTTTTAAGGGAGGTGCTGGAGAAATAATATTCCCGATAAGGTTTTGATGATAGTCTAGTGGTAGCTTTATAATAGATATTATAAAGTAAGCATGCGGTTTTGTTTTAATAGATTGTTTTTATTTCTATAGCTATTGGTATGTCTTAACTACTAGACCACAGCCACAATATACATGCTAATAACAATCCTAATTGTTTAAAAAATAGTTAAAAATATGTATTGCAGAACCAAGCAACAAGGTCCTGTAACCCAGACAGCTGTGTGGTATTCACAAGCATGCAATGGTGTGTGGAATGCCCATGTAATAGAAAAGCTTATTAGTATGTGTGTACGTGCGCACAGTGTACGTGTCTTTCAAACTGGAAGAGTTAAGCCCTGTACATTAGTTATTCAAACATTTTTTGCAAACCATTGGAGCTGTTCCACATTTCATGATTGCAACTCTTTCATGCACTTGTGGAATAAACAATATGTCTTCTCAGGGGCACAGACAATAGGGAGCTTCTGCCTACTCATGATTTTATATAGCTTTTAGCTAACTCAGAGAGCTGAATATGACATTTAGTATTTTGGGGACTCTGGATTTGTGAGCATGGAGAACCCATTAGAAGTGGCTAGATTATATACCCTTTATCTGTCTTTTTTTTCAAACTGCAATGCAGTATTAAGGTAAATCAGGCTAGGGTGATTCAAAGTGGGTTATCAATATAAATTGTAATTATTAGTCACTTCATATAACTGGTATGGAATATGTTTTTAGAGATCAAAATTGAGGAAGAACAACTTATTTGTGCTGGAGAATAATTTACAGTAAATAATTAATTCAGTGAATTGTTACGTATTCTGTTTGCGAAGTATCTGTGGCCAGCTGACTGTTTGTCTTAAAAATTTTCATTGTTGGATGTTGGCAAACAATTCTTGGCCAGTAGCTCTTCGTTGGAGGATCTGACTGCCTGCAGGTTTTTTTCAGTATTAGCTGCTCTGAGCTGTTTATAAAATCAGGCAAAGAAATATGAAATATATCCTGTGTTTGAGGAATCCCTTGTAGATGATAATTCTCATAGCATGTATCTCTTAACAGATGCAGCAAAGTATAGCTGTCCTAATTGCAAACACTCAAATTTATTAATTCAAAATATATTTGGTGTGCTGACTTGTATTCATGGTAAGAAATGTGTTCTTGTGGTAGACATCCCCAAAAGGAGAATGAACACATGAACAGAAATAGTAATGGAAAAGAAGATTTTTCTACTATATGATCAGCATTATTACTTGATAAAAATGTGTGGGAGGAATGAAATGTTACAATATTGGGAAAGTTCTTGCAAAGTGAATGGGCACATCACCTTTTGAATTGTCTACTGAAGCATGGTGCTGCCAAAATAATCCACTTGCAGTATAAGTTCAATTTCCCTCAGAATCAAAGCACAACCTACAAAACGTGCTAAACCAGGATGCAAAGTTTTGAAGTACATTCTGATACTCAGCTATGAGCAATTTGTAGTGAGCAGAGTTCACAAATGTGTCGGGAAAAATGGTTTCAGTTTGAAGAGACTTTTGCTAAGGAGTGTGGAACCTGCAGTGTGTCAGTGATTTCTTTGTCATACAACAGTAATCTCAGTATGTTGTGCCAGGGGAAAAGAAAAGGATGTGTATCCTATTTTTGGCAGGCAAAATGTGGAACACAAGTCAGATTCTGAGTTTTTCAGTGCTTTTGTAAGACTCATGAAATGCGTGAGTTCACAGCAACACAGTAACCATCATATATTGTGTCTCTATGGGATACCACAATGATCTTGGGTGATTTAGGGTGAAGAAAGGTGTTCCTGCATGTACGTTCATGGACTACAGGCAGAGGAAGCCAAATAAAATCAGTACCATGACCCAGAGTTGTACAAACTGCGAGGTACTGCTGCTCTCATCCTCTGTACTGATACGTCCAGTTGCCATTTTCAGTGCTCCGTTTTGATGAATTGGTTGAAGTGCCTCTAAAGGCCTATTTTCCTCCATATCAGGGGGAAGTATGTAATTTACCGAGAACATAAGGTGAACAATATCCTCTCACTCCCAGCAAAAAAAAAAGCCTTCATGGGCTGTACCTACCAGAATGAGTACTTGCTTTTTCATTGTGCCCAGTCATGACTGATAATGAGTTGAAGTGCTTCTTAGACTGTATCAGAGAGTATTTGATCACAAAAACATAAACTGAGATTATGTGCCCAAGAGTAGGCTAAATATTACATTATGTAGAGTTAGAGATGCCAAAACATAAAACTGCTTGTAAAGAATGGTATATAACCAGAAAAGCAGAACTCCTATTCCCCTAAGTTCTGCTGTTAAAATATTTAGCAGAAGCTTAAGAACTGGGATTAGGTGTTCATGTCAACTAATAGACTATTAGCCTATTAACTATATATGCATGTGTGTGTAAATAGCATTTGGGCATTTTTTCTTTCTCTCCCCTGCCCTCAGATTTTCTGTCTTCCCACCATTTTACTCCCTGGCTTACTTTTGAATTCAAAGGCTTTTGTCCCTGTCTTCTTTACTGATCCTTCCTTCCTCTTCTCTCCCAAGTAGGTATATAGTTTAGAAGTTGCTTCTTCTCTACACCTGATTTCATAGGACCCATAGTAACACCAGAGAAGAAGGGAATGATGGGAACAGCCTTGACTTTGTATTTTGGTAAATGTACAGTGCAAGGGTAGGAGGAAAAAATCCATTCCAGCATGCGTGTTTGGGGATGAGAAGTGGGAGGAGGCTGGAGAAGAGGGGTTTTGTGCACTCTGGCTTCAGAAGGTTGTTGTGAATGCTCTACAGGGACAGAAAAAGAGGGGAAAAGCATCTGTAATCCTAGCTTTTGCTCTTTTCAGCCTTTGGGAATTGCAAATGAAGTGTGGATCCCTTTGTAAATTCCAGGAGGGACTCTGGTACCCTGATCCTTTTCCTAAAAACACCTTATTTAAAGCACAGGTGTCAAGCTTTTTGTTTCAGGTGAGCTAGGGGCTCCACCTGTTTGACACTACTTGCCTTATGTATTGTTAAGTGTTAAGCAGTACAAAAAGTAGAAAAAAAGGCTTGAGTTTGGGAAAAAAGTATTCCAGACAAACCCATATTGTGGCTTTATCACAGTGCAGTTTCAATGTTGCTTTTAAATTTGAAGTGAACATGCAGGGATTGACTTTGTGGATTGACACTGAGCAGCCTTGTATAAGGATTATGGTTTTAAAGCTGTATGTAAGGAAACGTTGATTACAGTTTCTGCTTTCTAACATCCTTGGGGTCAAATTCTGCCCTAATTTAACCATTGCTTAACCCTTCTAACTCTCCTGGTATAGCCCAGAATGAAAATGAGAGCAGAGTGTCTGTTCCCATTTCACTACCTGCCCTACTTACCTATCATCAACAATGTATTCAGTGATACTCCCTGTCTTACAGACATACACTATCAACAACTTCAGTAAATGCTGACATTCTAACAGAAATGACGTGAACCATTTGGTTACCATGCACATAAACACGTTTGATTTGTTTATACCTTTCTTTTCCATATTGACTGAAAGAGTAAGGAAGTTGTTGAGAATAGAAAAAGTCAGAGTAAGAAAGCTGAGCTGAATCTAGAGGAATCCAGCACATTGGATCTACTGAGCTTTTGTTGGACAATAATTTCTTTATTTCTCATGAAGGAAAGTCAGGTTTCTCCATACTTGTTATGTGACTCATAGGTAGCTAAATTCAATTCTAACTATTGACCTTTCAGGGACATTAAAGGTCCAGTATTAAAGACCAAATTCACTAAATCACTGATGCCTGCCACTCACACTGATGCTCTGAAGCATATCATCATTCTGAAGACAGAATATGGAATCTGCACAGAAAAAAATAAAAATTAATGCTCTTTTCCCTCTTTTTTTAACATATCTTCAGTTTCAGTTTTATTTGTGGGTGTCTTGGAAGTTTGGAAATTCAAACGTTCAGGGATCAAATGAAGTCTCCTTTATGAAAATTCCTAATTCATTGCTAGAAAACATGAATCACGCAGTACTGAATAGAAATAATAAGGAGATAGGGATCTATATCTCTCAGGTACTAAAACTGAGCATTTGCCTCCTTGGATGTTCTATAGAATGTTTCACCTTATTTATAAAAATAACTACAACATTCAGGAACAATAGTACTTTGAAAACATGATATTTCAGTGAGAATGAGATAAATTCTTTACTTCCCATATTCAAAAGGCATCATAGCTTTACACATTAGCAACAAAATGTAAAATCATACAGGTACTTAATTTTACACTTTATTTACTTACATGTCTTATAAATATTTTCAGCATGTATGCCATAGTACATATAATAGAAGCATTATGTATATCCTTCTATTGTTGAAAAAGCTTGTTACTTTAAATGCCTTGTGGGAATTTCATTGCAGCATTAGGCAGTTCTTGCTCTGCACTCGGCAAATATGGCTTATTTCTAAACTGGGTTTCTTGAATAATTTTTTTGTACTGGCATGGCATGTATCACTGGCTACAAAATGAAACAATATTCTGTGGGGGTTAGATAATCTAAGCGTTAATTGTGTTTACTTCCTTTTAAAGAGAACCTTGTGTAAAAAGTGTGAAATAAGGTAAATTCTGTTTGTACATTTATTTAGTGGCCTTAAATATTGTCCCTAATAATATTTATTGTGTTTGGACAGTGTTTTGTCCTCAGTGCTGAAACATACTGAAAGTGAAACTTATTCAAGCTGCCTAACTATAATATCATACCAAATGACATCACTTCTCATAATCATAACAGCGTTTAGTAATGAATTAACGCCTTAGTTCAGGGAAAATCTGTAGCTGAGTAGTTCTCTGAAGGTCTTTAGTGAAGAAAGTGTGTCTGAAAGGCTAGAAACAAAAATACAATTTAATATAGGGAAGTATTTATTGACATACCACTGCTCATTCATATGGAATGATAAATACATGAATTCTGCTTAGGATGTAGGTCACTAAAGAATGAATGGAGAGATAGGAATGGTAACTACTTTGAAAAAACCAACCTCTTTCAAAACTTCAAGCCTCAAAAGAAAGAAAATGCTGGAGAAGAGGAAAGGTGGGTGTAGACATGCACACATATATACACTCTTACACTCTAGAGAGAGGAAAGGAATTGTGTCTTTGTTATAAGAAAATGTCTGCTCATACAATCTATTCTAAACTCAAGTAGTCTTTTATTAGTTCAGTCAATATCACACTTTCCCATCTGTGTAAAAAGAAATTTTCAATATACAAATGCCAGAGTGCAAGATTTATCCTTGAGCTCACCTGTGAAATGCCAGCCACCATATACCAATTGAAGGGAATATCCTCATAAGAGATGAACTAAAATGTTGACAAGCTTATAACTAGACTGGGAGATCCAGATAGAGACATGACTGGGGTATATCTGTATTGCAATCGCAGTGATGAGACACACTGTAGTGAAATACAGAGAAGTTTTATCCTTAAGCTATAGCTAGGCTAGCTCAGATACTGATAGAAAGGAGCTGGATGTGGGCTACACACTGTGCTCCTCAGTGACGTGGTGTGAACGTACTTTGGTTGACAGGCAAGCACACAGTCTCAGCATTTATTTTATTTATTTTTATTTATTATTGCTTCCTTAGAAGCAAACTTTGTGCAGGAAATTGCAAGAAAGTTTCAATACTATATAGTAAATTAGAAAGGAGTTAGGTCCTGAGAATTACAACATGGCAATCACAAATGGGTATTAATGAAAGGGTGTGTGTGTGTTTGAGTCTGTGTATATACGAATTCATCACACATTGCTTTTGTAACTAAGCTGTATTACCATTTTATTCCCTAAGGAACTACAGAGAATGTGTTAAATATCTTAGATAAATTATATAATTAAAGGCAAAAAGTGAAGCATTCAGTGATGACCACCCTTTTGTACATGCACATGTATGTCCCTCAGATGTTTAGAAAAGAGCCTGGCTTTTGTTTACCTAGCGGCATTAGTTCAAACAGAGTATCAATTAAAACTAACGTATTGTGCTAAAGCTTAGAGATCTCTGTGCTCCTGTAGAGGAACTGTGCCCTTGGGTTATGATAGTTCTTCCCCAAGCAGGATCCCGAAGTCCTTAGGGTTATCTGTGCTGCAGATGTCTCTTCTCTTTGGTACTTGTCTTAATGAGTCTCTCTGGACTTCATTTCCCCATTATTCAATCTCTTCTGAACTTAGGGGCTGCTAGGACAGCATCTCACCCAGTCTTATTTGCTAAGACTTCCCTCATCGGCCTTCTGCTTCTTTCACCTTCATCAGAATGGAGGCACCCTATGTAAGCGTCTTTTATGATCCTTCTTTCTCAGACTCGAATTTGGAAATGTCTCTTTTTTACTGTGTTATACTGCTTCTTCCTTGTACATATGCAAGTTCATTTCTTACTATTTTTACTCTGAGAAATGGCAATAAGAGGGTTCAGATGAGCATCAAAACTTTCTCTGACCACTGCAGCTTCAATTAATAGTCACCTGCCTCTTCATTTTTGTCCTCTAGCCTTCTCTCTATCACATCAACATACATCACTCAACCTTCAAAGCTTTTCATAAGATATCCTCTTCTTTGTCATCTCATGTTTTTTAGTGAGCTGATTCCTTCCTCCAAACTCACCATAAGGCCAACCCCTATATGGAAGCATCTAGGCATGTTCTTCTGTGCTTTCTCTTCATTTTGAGAGGACCATCCTAATATATCAGTTTTCTCCACTATTCCCCTTCAAATCGCTCTTTAAAACTCTCCTTTGCTATGATGCCTGCAGATTCTTCTCCCATTATCAGCCTCCTGAGCTAGATGGATGCTATTCACTTTTAGTTTTCTTTGCTAGAGTGCTTCAAAATCAATCCCAAGGTATTTCTGGAGAGCTTCTGCTTCTTGTTTGGAAACTTGACATGTCTCATAATTAAGTGGTTTACGCTCTGAGGTGAAAATCAGCCCCACACAGAGAGCAGGCTAAATGTGCATCATTTAAATCCCAGAAATGCATTAAAATAGGCTGAGTGACCAGTGCTAGAACAAACATAAAATTCTTACGTTTTAAATGCATGTAAGTGTAATAGGCTGCTTTGGCTACCTACCCAAGAGATTTTGACTACGGACATCTCATTTCAGTAATGGTAGATGGATCTTAGGAAACTCTCAGATTTAGTTACTTTAAAATTAAGCCCCTTTGAAGACACAGGTAGTAATAGTTAGAAGGTTCAAATTTTTTTAAGTGAGAATCTCTCCATATCATGTGTTTGCATCTAACTGAGGTGCAGAGACGAAGGATTCATTCAGAATCTGAAGCAGCAGAAACCTTGATGGATGCAGTGAACAACACCTGGACCCCAATCCTGGAGCTTCATAAACCGTTGCTGGTTTAAATAGATGAAAACAGCGACTATTGTAATTTTGTATTGCAAACTGGACTTATGCTTTTTTGTTTGTTTGTTTGTTTTTGAATTCCTTTAAAAGTTTTGCAAGGTGAGATAATAATATCCTTTAATTTGAATTAAAGCATGCCACAGGAATCCTGCTCGGATGTGTAATGCTGCGTTTTTGCTGGGTAAATATGCATGTCACTGCAGGGCTGTCTGCTTCCCCATCTACCACTGCATCCCACAAGGCTACCAGTACTACTGTGGGAGCACCTGGGGATACTCAATGCTGCTTGCCTGTTGCCTCCAAATTATCTGGATTTATAGTAGAAAGGTGACACTTGTACAAATTATCCTCTCTGTGTCTCACTAGATCCAAAGGGCTCTGTTAAACGAAGCCCCGTCAGGGTGTATAATGTTCCCATTAATTTTGCATCAATTAGATAGTGGACTTTTTGTCTGAATGATGCTTAAAAGTAGCAGAACTAGTAATGATAGTTACAGGATCCTTTAATGACGGCTTTTCATGTATGCAGAATTTGATTTTTATTTTAAATAATTTCCTGGCATTCTGCAGTAGATTTTGAAAACTGCCATGTTACATAGGAAAGTTAGTGTTAGTTTTGCAGTCTTCAGTGCAACTTAGCCCTGGAAAATCTGTATTTGATCTGGGTATTGGGCACTGTATTCTATATTGTAGCATACAGTTTGTGTTGTATTAC
Organism: Pandion haliaetus; assembly: GCA_013401275.1. Classification (NCBI taxonomy): domain Eukaryota; kingdom Metazoa; phylum Chordata; class Aves; order Accipitriformes; family Pandionidae; genus Pandion; species Pandion haliaetus. The sequence goes on from VYZV01029814.1 coordinate 38,323, forward strand.
TTGTTTGTGTGATTTGAAGCTATGTCTGTTTAGTTCACAACTAAAAGTAGCAATTAAATGTGAAAAAACAGATTAATATATTAAGGTAGATGGACCCCGCCAGTCACCAGCTACACAGAAGACGGTGAAAAAGAGGTAGCATACTGAGTCTAAGGAAAAAGCAGTGCGTGTGATGGTTCATCTTCCCAGAGCAGTGGCAAGGGAGGCTTCATGCTTTCCTGAGGCCTCACACAAAGAACTGGAAAATCTGTGTTTCTTCTTATGTGATAACAAATGTGTAGCACATACAAAAATTATGCTAAAGGTGTTTTAAATTGAGTTGTAAAAAAGCATTTCCATACTCTAAGAAAGTAGTAAAATAGACCCCAACTGCAAGATTCAGGCATATTGAAGCCCGACAGTTTGGTTTTGGCCCACTCTTAAAAAGAATGGTTTTGAATGTGAAAAGAGATAAAACTTTGCCAACGTAGTAGCATACAGAGGGTGGTGCATGTGCGAGCGAGGCATTACATTGTATATATCTATTAGTTTCTGACTTTCTCTAAGAGTTTGATACAGCTCTCCTAGAGAGAAGCAGGCACAGTTTTATATATGTGTTGTTTATTCAGTCACCATGCAGAGTCTAAAATGGATCCTAGCCAAATTGGCAAGGTACAAAGCAGTGAATGCCTGTATTTTCAAGAGTAGGCCTGAGACCCAAGGTTGTAAAATAAATCACAAGCATACACCCAAGTTGGAACAGAAAAAAAAGAGACATTTTGCGTACCCTAGGCACAATCAGGATTTGTGGCAGTTTGAAGATGAAGTTGAAAGCAGATACAAGAAATGTTTATACTTTAAATTGGGCATTTAAGTTTTCACAGTCTTTTTATTCCTTTAATTTTTAATTCTCTGTAGACTTGTAAGCTAAGGCAAGCACTTCACTTTTTTCTTCAGACTGCTCTGAAGAAAAAAGTAAAAAAAATCAGATTTTTTACCATGGATGTTTCAATACAGTGTATTGTTCACATACCAGTTATGAGAATTATTAAAGAATTCTTGTTAGAGGACAAGTCTAAATATATACACTGGTGAAAATGTTCTGCCACTGGCTTTGATTTCCAACTGAATGTGGGCATGTTTAATGTGGCTTTATTTCTGTAGTGTATGAGCTACAACTTGAGTTGTGCAGTGTGGCACTATCCCTTTAGCTTTGTTATGTGAATTGGCTCAAAGTGATTTTTTTTCAGAAAGTATCATATTTTGCAACTCCTACTCAAGTTTTCACTTTATGTTAATTGTGTAAAGTTTTAGATCTCTACCTTAAGCATGGAATTAAATAGCCTTGTAGTGGTGTGTATCTGTCTCCAGTCACTGTAAAGAAAGCTTTTAGATGACTCATCTGGCTGAGTTTACCACAGAGATGGCTTTGCAACATCCATGGTCTGTGGACATAAATGAACCAAGTTTAGTATGAAGAAGCGCTATCTTGTATTAGGCCAGATTTGTAGAAAAATATTCAAGCCCTTGTCGCATCTGAAGTGTAAGCACCATTCTATGTTACGCTTACAGTAGTTTAGCCTGAATGTCCGACTTTTAGACATCCATTGCTTTGTTAGGAGCCATGAATAGGGCTGCAAAGTCTACACTAAAAATGGCAGAGAAAGGAAATACTATCCTGGGAATTAAAATGTGTTAAGTGTCCCTGAAAATATGATAAGTCCTGATTGGATTTAATCCAAATGTATATTAGTTTGGCTTGGGATAGGGTTTAATCTCTTGTTGAAGTTTTACTGAATAGAAAATTAAATAGCTGCCGGATGCTGCAGTCAGGTGTTTGCAGAAACTCTGCTTTTGCACATTATCACATACCAGTTAACACTCAGATGTGGTAGCACTTTCCATCCTCTCCGTACTTCCTGGTTTCTAAGCGATACCCACAAAATTCAGTTATGGAAGCAAGACTTGGTGTGCTCTGCCTTTTAGAGGCAGAGGACTGAAAGAAGCTGAAGGAGATGACTACCTATAAGAAGACATTCCATTGGCTGAATTAAAATGCAAGCAGGGTGGCCCCTGATAAAGGAAGATGTTTGTTAGTACAGAATAGGGATTTGACTGTAATTTAAGACACTTCTGCAGCTGTTTCTTTGTGTCTTCTTCTCACCTAGTCAGGAAAAAATGTAGCAAAACTTGAGGGGTGTTTTTTACCCCTTGCCTTTGTCTTTGTGGAAGAATGCAAAGGCCATTTATGCATAGACGTATTCTTGGATGTAAGCCAAAAAGGACTGATGGCTCTTTTTAATTTCAGTCAACTAAAGTGAAATTAGGCTTCCTGTTGTTTTTGTTTGTCTTTGAGTAGAGTCCGGGACTGGAGATGAAATCCCTTCAACAAATGTGGGCAGACCCCAGGGTCAAGCTCCTGTCATTTTCATTTATTAAAAATGAGTGTTCATAGGAATCTTGCAATCATAATATTTAAGGATTAGATTTAATCTTTAAAATATTTTTGATTAATTAATCCTGAAGATATTTATCAGCAACCAAATTAATAAATAAATATAGAAGAATATAGGAGTATATATCTAGATCTTCTAAAGATCAATATCAGTATGTCCTGAATTTCTCTGCAATCCACATTTAATGCATCTTCCTTGCACCTTTTCCTCTGCCTTCTAATATAATTCTGTATGCAATGTATTTGAAAGCCTGTGGTCTTCAGATTTCTAGCAGGTAGGTGTTTGTGTATATAGTTGTACTCCCAATGCTTCTGTTTTAATTGCAATCCCTTTTCCCCTGCAGTGCTCTGTTGCTGACAGCAGGATCAGTTGGTGATGTTGGGCAGTGCTATTATGGCAAGACTCCTGACTGTGTAACTCCTGCACGGAGTCTCATATGCTGACTCTGCCAAACAGGCAGAAATTTTTAAAGCTATATTAATACCTTCCCAAGTTCTACAAAGGCATTTGTAGAGGATGTGTGGGGTTATATCTATGGCAAAGCTCACTAGCCAAGGAGGGAATCCAGCAATTTTATCTTGAAAGTAGTCTTGCATACAGATTTTCTGATGGCCTACTACCAACTAGTACTATTTGCACCTGCACTGTGTCTTTCATGCAGAGCACCACATAATGTTTCACAACAAGCATCAATTAAAACTGAAGATAAGGATTGTTTTTAAGGAAGGATTTACAGAAGGGGGTTGACTCAGAGAGATGAGGGGGGAAGAAATTACGGTTATACAAAGCAGCAGAAATAAAAATGCAACTTCTAACTGCAAAGGAGGTTTTCATCCTTAGAGGGGTGGGGGAGATCCCTGTTCAAGAATAATAAAGTACTTTTAGGAGAAAATGTGATTTACAGATGTCAGGGGCTCTTATACCCTGCTGCTAATGTGGCATCACATTTTGTACAAAGTATAGACACAAATAGATGTTTCGGTTTACAAATATAATACGGGCTTTTGTGTACAAAAAGAGGCGGCTTATAGTCATTAGACATCAGAAAACCTCGAAAGCATTAATGCGTGAATTTATTTACTTAGAAAATAAGTCAGTGTCCCCTGTGTTACATCACCAGTCCAAACGTACCTATTTCCCTTATCTTGAGCTTCCTGACAGTTAGTAACCACAACAAAAAAATTGCTAAGTACAGAGGCGTGCCAGATAAGATTTTCCCAGTATGTTTATAGTATCACTTTAGGATATGAAATCTATCTTCATCTTCTGCCTTACCTATATGCATGGAAAATGTTTCTCCTGCATGTGGAAGGAAAAACATTGAAAGATGAGTGCATGCATGCACACGCAAGTGGTTTCTTAAAGGTTCTAATCAATTGTTGCTGCTTTTCCTGTGCTCCTTCATAGTAATAAGAGCTACCACATAGCTTTTGTCATGCTAGCTCAGTGCATTTAGACGTTCAAATGCATCATTCTTTTGTAAAATATGAGTAAGCAGAAGTACATATCAAGATAATAACACTGGAAATATGGGTAGGAATTCTTCACCTCCCATGCAAATTTTTTACTAGGTGCCATACTGTTGCTTTGCTGACATTGAAATTTGTTCCACCATTTCATCATGCAAGGTTCAGAGCTTGGTTTTCAGCTTTCTGTGTTTATGCGAGTCTGCATCCTAATAATTAAGGTCATGGATAATTGTTGTTCCCACCACCTCTGTCTGTGGCATCTTTGAAAATGTTACCTTCTCTCTCTTCTAAGTGTGGGGTTTTTTTTGTAAGTTAGACACCACACATGAGTAAAAGTGAAACAGAAAAATAGAATAATTTATTTAATAAGTAAATTATTGATGTGTTGAGTAGCATGAAGGCGTAAGGGAAAGGTAGTGTCTTTAAACAATCTATGTTATAATCCATAAGAAACCCACCAGTTTCAGCAGAAATTGTACAAATTTCAGAACCTCCCACAAGCAGAAAACAATGGAAACACCATAAGAATAAATACATATGTTAACTTTCTTGAAAAGGTTGTTTCCAAGTGTCGTCACTTCTGTGAAAGTTCCTGTGTTGGCAGAGCGATGAATGAAAGTTCTTTTGTTGTCTGTTGGACAAGTGCAACAAAATAAATGCTGGGTGGTGGTAGTTTTTTCGTTTTCTTTTTTTTTTTGTATGTCCAAATCCACCTGAACCTGCAAAGACTGCTGCTTGCCCAGTTTGTTAAATATCTGTATATGTGTTCAATGTAAATAAAAATGGAGGATTGCTTAATACAAATGTTCCAAGTGATGACCCCTATTGCAATGGTTAACACGGAAAAGAAAAAAAGCAGAGATCAGTAGTCAAGCTCCAAGAGAAACACTTCAGTTCCTTTAC
>VYZV01029817.1:0-13049 GCA_013401275.1 Pandion haliaetus
CAGGGAAAGAAATACCAGGCCAAAGTTCACAAGAATATTCTAAACATTTCAATTTTATTTTGCATTCTTCTTCTACTCGTTTACTCAAGGATGCAAGATCTCCTGGAAGAAAACATTTAGTGTTTGACAACACAGGTAGTACATCTAAACAAACAAATTTATTTTCTTAATTTTTTTTAAATTTACTTTCTCAATCTTCTCTCTTGATTGACCAGCTTTTCCCTCTCAATTGACAAGTTTTTCTCTATATGGTGTGTGCTAACTGAACTTCTACCACTTTGCCTCATCAGCTTTCTAAAATAAATTTTCCTCCGTACTCAATAGTAGCTTTATGAGTATCACACACTCACCTCAGTACCATTGAAATAGTGCCTTGCTATTCCATCTGAGGAGAAAATCCAGTATCAAAGATCCAATCTCCACAGACCTAAACTGTAAGGGAAAAACAAACACTTGGGAAAAGAAAAGGTGCTTTGAACATCAAGAAGGAGTTTCAGAAAATCTCTTGCCACCTGGAATCTTTAAGCGAACGAAGCAAGTACATTTTAAAACACATTTACTGTTTTAACATTCATTTTCAGAAATGGACAGCTAACACATACATGCCACTTTAGCTACTAAGTATATGGTGAAATAATGAAACCAGAGCATAAGCAGAACCCACGGAGGACAAAGTTTCACTAACCTGTCATTTACAGTGCTTCTCTCACAGCTGCTCTCCAAACTAGAACGCTACTTTCCAAAATAAAAACAGGATCCCTAACATAACAAGTTTCCTCAGGTTCATCTCCAATTTTCACAGTTCATGCAGGGCAGAGAGACAGCTACAAATGCAACATTCACTAAAACACCGGATCCTAGCTAAAGCATGCATTAATCAAAGATGTCTTTCTCTAAGTCTCCTTTAAGTATTTATCCATGCGTATTTAGAAACAGAGAAATAAGCATCCATATAGCACAATTATCTTAAGTTTCAGTTACCACCCCCAAAACGTACTACTACTAAAACTTGACGTTTCCAGGAAGAAAATGGCTTAAAAAGACTATTCAGCTTAAATATATATACTGTCAATACAACAAGCTCTCTTCTCTGAGAAGATACCAAATCAATTATTTCATATGCTGCTCCACTGCTGCAAGAGATTATTTTTTTCTAGGGGAATAGGAGAGAAAACCTAGAAGATCATCCTTAAAATTTTACTAGAATTTTTGTATACAATTCCATGACTATAAACTCTGACCTGTCTTACTACTTCTAACTTTAATACACTGTTGAAAATACCATTTGTTATTCACATCTGATAAAGCATTATTCACCAACATTCATTTTTTAACTTATACTGTGCTTCATAAAAAGAATAAGTAGATTTTGACAAGGGATGAGATGGCATATCTATTGGTCTAACATTAACGCCCACTCCTCTTCAGTCTTTTCCATTCATAAGAAGTCTTTTCTATTCTCAGTGGTTTTACAAAGGAGCCTTATGAAGAAAGCTTTTAAACCATTGCCTTGCCATACTTGGTATACTTCATGTATACTTTGAGAAAGTTTCTATACACATGTTGCTTTCTACAGGAGATTTTGAAGAAAATTTTTTTCTACATGAAACAGTAAAAGCAGATGACTCCATCAAAATCTAAGGCATGAGGTCAGAAAGTAAAAAATTTAGAGTTATGTACTACAAGAGTGATTACCATGAGTCAGTCAAAAACTAACATAGCTGTAACTTAGAAATCATCACCTGGGAAGAAATCTGGAGCCTCTTGAATAGTAGAAAGACAACAACAGAAGGCAAATCTGAACTAGAAGTCTGTAAACAGAAGGAAAGAGCTTATTAAACAACACAAACCAAGAGAAAAAAACCCAAACAAACCTTTTTTTCAGACCCCCAATATTTGGTCCAGCTAGCTTTAACCTTCCCCTAAAATTAGTCATCAAGATACAGTCAACTTTCATGGATGAAACAAGAGAATTGACATAATCTTTTCAAAGCAAGGGTAAACATCACTTGGAGTTCTGTAGATAGATGTTCTCTGCCAATTTAAAAGCAAGTTTATTTCAATATAGATATATACATATAGGGCAAGTCTTACATTTGCAAATGGTGTTACATTCAGTGACATACGGTACTATATTCAGTTGCATGGGTAAGAGGTTTTTATTTAGTAGTATTTCCCAGTGATATACATTAAAAAAAATTAATACTTGTTTAAATTTTTTTTATCTCGCAAGCACAAGTAGAGGAGAATTCAGTTCAGAATTTGGTACTGTCCTAAACAGACTTAACCCACTATCAGAACCAATGAAGCAACAAGGAACACAATGATGATGCTGAAGCTTGAACTAGCAAAACTCTAAACAAGAAAGATGATCCAACTTCTCCAGTGACACAACACACTAAGTGTAAACCAGCTGGAAATTTACTGGCTTGTGATTTGGAATGCTAGGTGTTCAAACCACTGCTGACTTTGGCATTTTCTTTCCACTGACAACACTATGGCTAAATACTTACTGAACACAAAAGTAAATACATGAGCTTCAGATACCCAAAAGAATCTATGTTAAAATAGCTTTTTAGCAATACACACAAAATATGAAAAACTTAGCAGTGGAATGTAAAGAAAAGATGAAGATTTTTATTCAAATGTCCAAAACCCAGGAATATTCAATATTCTGTGGTAGAAATAGAAGTAATTAAGAAGTGAAAATTAGGCAAACAATGCACAGGATTTCAGTCATTTACATCTCAAAAAAGAGTTAGCAATATGTTGATCAATTATATTTTATGTTAATGTTATGCATTTTCTTCCAGCAGTTCCTAAGTCCNTATGCATTTTCTTCCAGCAGTTCCTAAGTCCACTCAGTGCTAAAGCTTTCCCAGTATCTCAACAAAATAGCACGAGAAAAATATGTACATTACTACAAGTATTGCTTTCCTTCCTCATTCTCAAAAGAATGACCATGTACGCTCTGGGAAACAATCTAGCATGCTAAACCATTTCCTTAAATACTTCTGTCTCCAACTGCTTACCTGGCCACAAGTATTGTCCACAGAAAACTATCCCATAGCTGCTAGCAGTCTTACATAAAAGGTATTACTGTCTCAAAAATTTTTGTAGGGGGAAAAAAAACCAAAACCAACAAAAACACTGCCTCACCGAGAGAATAAAATATTTACAAAGGTATCTTTTCACTCCTGTGAATTTTTAATTACTGAATAATAATGCAGGTCTTAAAAAGTATTGCCTGATAAATGATCACTGCCCACTACAGAGCCTCTCAAGTATCACATCTGTTAAAATTTCATGGAGTCAGAGGCTTTAATGATGTCTGAAAATTCTCTATTTTTAAACACTGAGATTAAATGGAAAAAGAAAAAAGCATAAGGAAATTATTTGGAAAAAAGGCTCATTCACAAAATGGTGGATAAAATCCAGAGCCTCAATGAAAAGTGAGCATTACAAAAGAACTGCAGACTGATATTGTAAGTCATAAATGTAGATTTACAACAACAAAACCAAAAATGCCATCTACTATAATGTAGCAAAAGTACTATTGCATGCACAGAGTATTGGTGTTAGCTCCTATTGCAGAAACATCAGAAGTACTATTTGTCCACGAGGACAGGCTTCATTGAAAGAAATTTGGTTTTATCAGTCACTCTCAGCACTAAAAATGAAATAAAGGGCTTCATGGTGCAAAGCAGAACACAATGTTAAGACACGAGCACTTGAACAGAAACATAAGATGAAGAAGAAAGCATCACACATGCCACTGCATGCTTTACCTACAAAAACCTCTGCCTTTCAGAGAAAGACATTCTATTATCCCCAGTCATGTGGCCATGTGTCAACATTATTGAGTAATGACAAGAGACCATGAGTCTCTCTACTCCCTTCACCAAAGCATGGTGGCTTCTTCCATTAAAGCCAGGGACCCATCTCAAACTCCCAGTTTTTAATACCATTATAGATTCTATACATTACAGAGCTTTGCAAGGAAGAAGCTCTGAGATATACAGCACAATTCTTTATTTTCCTCTTGCTCTAAATTGACTGTCTTCCATTGCTTCACAACCTCTTTTGACAGAACGACAGCCTAAGCAAATGACTCCTCACCCCATCATGACAAAATTAATTCTCTAGCCTAAGGCAAAGGCAAGCGAACTACATTAGAAAACAGATCTCTAAAAAAAGGAAGTTAACTGCCAAAATCAGCTTCTGCTACAATGTTTTAATAATTAGTATTTTTTCCAAATGAACATATTTGTAATAGATAAAAATGAACATGGCAAGCAGAAAAATAAAGTCAGAAAATAGTTTAAATTTTTACTAATGGAAAAATCTCTTTGGAAAAAAAAAATCAAAAATTTGCTACACAACATTGCTTACAGAGTTTGCATAAGATCCTATATACTAATATTTAACAAGCTCTGTATTTTCATGAGAAAAATGTGTTTCATAATTACACTTTGGGTTTTTTTGGAGAAAGGCTGACTTAATGAACAAAAGAAGAAAACAAAGCCATCAACATGATAGAAAAGAGGTAACATTACTGCAACACAAAACATTTTATTCCCATTAACTAGTTATTTATTAACTTTGTTCCAAATGAGCGTCAAAGAAAATACTATTTAAAAATAACCAGGTGAATCAAAAACAAACCTAGTGAGATGTCCATCATGTACCTGTGACCCTTTAATGAATTAAAAAACAATATTGACAGTCATAAAACTGGAAGTCAACAAAATCTCAGAATAACAGAGCAGAATAATTGTTACAAAAATAAATCTCTAAATCCTCTTAAAAATTAAAAGACACAAACAATATGCTCTATCATATTAGCAAAACAGCAAAATGCTCCTTCGGAAATCTTATGCATTCTAAATTAAGTCTATGGACTTAATTCCTGAGGGAACTGGCAGATGAAGTTGCTAAGCCACTATCCATCATATCCATCAGTATCTAGAAACTATGCTATGGCACATGGAAAATAAGGAGGCTATTGGCGACAGCCAACATGGCTTCACTAAGGGCAAATCATGCCTGACAAAATTGGTGGCCTTCTACGATGGGGTTACAGTGTTGGTGGATAAGGGAAGAGCAACTGACATCATCTACCTGGACTTGTGCAAAGCATTTGACACTGTCCCGCATGACATCCTTGTCTCTAAATTGGAGACATACGGATTTGGCAGATGGACCACTCAGTGGATAGGGAAGTGGCTGGATGGTCACATTCAAAGAGTTGCAGTCATCGGCTCGATGTCCAAGTGGAGAACAGTGACAAGTGCCATTCCTCAGGGGTCGGTATTGGGACCAGAGCTGTTTAACGTCATCGTTGGCAACATGGACAGCAGGATTGAGTGCACCCTCAGCAAGTTTGCCAATGACACCAAGCTGTGTGGTGTGGCTGACATGCTGGAGGGAAGGGATGCCATGCAGATGACAGGCTTGAGAAGCAGGCCTGTGCGAACCTCATGAAGTTCAATAAGGCCAAGTGCAAGGTCCTGCACATAGGTCAGGGCAATCCCAAGCACAAATACAGGCTGGGTGGAGAATGGGTTGAGAGCAGCCCTGAGGGGAAGGACTTAGAGGTGTTGGTTGACAAGAAGCTCAACATGACCCAGCAACATGCACTTGCATCCCAGAAAGCCAACCATATCCTGGGAAGCAATGCTCCCCCTCTACTCCGCTCTTGTGAGACCCCACCCAGACTACTACATTCAGCTCTGGGGCCCCCAACATGGGGAAGGACGTGGACCTGTTAGAGTGAGTCCAGAGGAGGGCCACAAAGCTGATCAGAGGGTTGGAGCACCTATCCTATGAAGACAGGCTGAGAGGGTTGGGGTTGTTCAGCCTGGAAAAGAGAAGGCTCCACGGAGACCTTATAGCCTGTATAACCTTCCAGTACCTAAAGGGGGCCTACAGGAAAGCTGGAGAGGGACTTTTTGCAAGGACATGTAGTGACAGGACAAGGAGTAATGACTTTAAACTCAAAAAGGGTGGATTTAGATTAGATGTAAGGAAGAAGTTCTTCACTGTGAAGGTGGTGAGACACTGGAACAGGGTGCCCAGAGAGGTTGTGGATGCCCCAGCCCAGGAAGTGTTGAAGGCCAGGCTGGGTGGGACTTTGAGCAGCCTGGCCTACTGGAAGGTGTCCCTGCCTATGGCAAGGGAGTTGGAACTAGATGATCTTGAAGGTTCCTTCCAACCCAAAACATTCTATGATCCTGGGGATTATTTTATTTTGTGTTTACATCTGAGGTCACATACAGTTTTGCTGCAAGTTATTTTCCTTTAGAACCTATAAGGCTGTAGCACCTCAAACTTTCTAACCTTGAAATACAAATATCTACATTCAAACACAGAAAATCTTCTGGCACCCACTTGAATAAGATATCTAATCAAACTACAGAAATTTAAATAAATAGGACTTACTAAATTATTTCCTTTTGTGCTTTATCTACACAGAGTAATCATACTGTCTCTGTTCCAAGGTAACAATCAAACTTTTCATTTTGCTCTGTTTTAAATCCCCTGACTACTCCCAAGTTTGCTTTTCCCCCCACCCCCAGCTTCTCTTTTTATAGGCCTTACTTTCTTTTTCAAGAGAAAAGCTTTAATCTCTCTTACAGTTCCTACTGCATTATTGTGTTTGGATTCAGTGTCAGAAACACTGCCAACCTTCACTAATGAATCTGCCGTTCTCAGTAGGTAGAGCTCCAATACAAGGCAGAGGTGCAAAGCTGGATTCACCACATTATCACACCCACTGGGTCTGAGGAGAACCATCTCTTTTAACATCTGTGGGGCAATGCAGAACATCGCTTCCTTCTGGCAAGGTCTTTCTACACAAGCTTCAAGGTTCTCAGGAAAATAGGAGAGAAGAAAATGGCTTTGTGCCACTGACGCCTCTCCCTTCACACTGGGCTCTTCCTCCAAGTCTCAGAATTTTAGTGGCATAAAGGAAACAGCATTTTCTATGGATTAAGGCACTGGAGATACAATATAATTGCCATGGTCTTTATAATCAAATGTGTCCAGAACAGTGAGGTATTTATCCCACAGTTTTCATTAGTAGAGCAGTTCTAGATTTAAGTCCAAGCACAAGAATGCAAATGGAAAACATAGGAATATTTATAGTACCTTAAATAAGTAGCAAATAAAGGCTTTGAAATACTACTGGGAGAAATCAGTTTAATAAAGTAAATAGTTACAATTATTCCTTCAAATGTGGAGTTGAAAATATTTCTGGTGACCACCTAGCAACACAAAACCTATGAAGAGAAAATAATTTCAAAGTAATTTTCTCCCTCCAATTTTAGCAAGAAGAGCTAAAAAGGCATGGGAAAGCCAAACAGAGGAATGTCACTTTCCCACATATTCTTACCTCCTAGATCTGAGTGACTATGCACCTGCCACAGAATGACTGACACATGATGCAAGTTGAAAGCAATTAGTGCGATCAAACACAAACTAAGCAGATTACAGACTAGGAAACCAACAAGGAAAATGCTTTCCTAGCAAATGTAACAACCCCCAAACAGCTCATTAGTGCATGACAAGGATGGCCAAACTGTGGTCTGTAGAAAACCTGTGGTTCTCACAGCTAAACTTTTCCTCCCAAATTTTGAAATGCAAACATTGCTCCGTGGGCTGTGCAACGCCTGCCTCACAGCTACTTCTGATGCTTTTGGCAGCTCCAGACACAGGCTAAGGTGAGTCTCCAGCAGCTCTCCTTCCCCTGCCGGCATCTCAGCACATCGCAAGAAAGACAGTCAGCAGCTCTGGCTGCTCCGGTTGTATCCCACTTGCCACACTGCAGGGAGCTGAAGGAGAGGAAGGAATCCTTTATAGCTACTTGGGCATCAATGTGATAGCAGGGAGGAGAGAAAGGAAGCTGCTTTGCTGGTTCTTGTGTTAATGCAGGCTAAACAAGCACCAGCACTGTTCTCATTTGCTCTAGGCTGGCTGGCTTCCCATCTCCAGGGTTTACTGCTGTAAATAAGCAGTTCCCAACCATATAGTTGCTTCCTCATCCTCCTGCAGCATCTTGTTGCAGATGTTGCCAAGAAGGAACCAAGGATCTAGTTACATTAATTCTATTCCTTCCATACACCCAACCTCTGCAAAGAAGTATTTGCAAAGGGAACTGCCAGCAGTTTCAAAATTAATTTCTCCAGCAGAGCAATACAATGCAAATAAGGTGCCTTCCTCAAGTAATAGCTATGACTTACTGACCTTGCTAGAATGTATGCTTAGCCTTCAGGCTGAATGGATTATATCATTGGTGCCAAGCAAAAGGTATCACCAGAAGCTGCAATCGATCTAAGATGCCATTTACTTACTTGCCAAAGGACAGTCTAGCAGTGCCCCAAGAACCGAGTGCCCTGGCTTTGCACGTCTTCCATGCTCAGCAGCCCTGCTCACAGGGATAACCCAGCAGCAAGTCTGCAGTCAGGAAGTTTTCTTTTTCCAGGTATACTGGGTGTAAATTTCCACATTTTGGTAGCAAGAGGACTGCGAGGGGGCCTCTGTGGGAGGAGGCTGGGGCTGCCCTGCGCCAGTCACAGCAGGTTCCACAGCATAGCCGCCACGGGCCAAGGCTGAGCCAACTGGGGGAGTCTGTGGTGCCCCTCCACGAGTCAGAGGAGTTTGTGGTGCCTCTGTGAGAACACGCTTAAGAACCAGCGGTAAATGCCAGAGAAAGGAACAATGACAGCATGATGGAGCTGGTGACACGCCTGGATGGTCACCAGAGCTGAGGAAGTGATTAAGGAGGAAGGAGCAGTGGAAGAGTGAGGAACAAGGAGCAGCAGAAACTTCCACAACCTGACCCTGACATCTTGTGCCACCCCTCACCTCACCCAAGGGAGGAAGCGTAACCCGCAGTGACAACGAGGGAAGGGAAGAGGTGTCTGTGGTGAAGCTGAGCCGGGCAAAGGGGAGCAAAGGGGTTTTCCTTAAGCGTTTCAATGCTTGTCATCTGTGCTTCCCAAACAGTAATCACACATTAAAATTAAGACAGAATCCCTGAGTTCAGTTCATTTTGCTCACAACAGTAATTGATGAGTGATCTCCCCATCTTTATTTGTATCCACAAGATTTCTGACTCCTGTTTTGTCCCCCGTCCCACTGTGGGGAAAGAGCAAGCAAGAAGCTATCCAAGTGCTTTGCTCCTAGCTGGGGCCAACCCATCACACCAGGGCAGATGGTCAAGGACTATGTGGTCATTTCATATGCCCTATTCCATAGCAGCATGCACAATCTCCATCATTAATGGAGTAGAATTGTAATTACACATCCTAACTTGGAAGGCACCAAGGACATGAACAAAGCCTTCAGTCCTTCCCCCTTTCTTCCAGTGAACCAAAAAACTATAGCTTTTTGGTCTTCTGCTATAGATCTCAAGTTTCAGACCAGGTGTCGAAAAGTGTTTGTACACTACGAGGTACAGAACAGACATTATGTAGACATTTCTACAGCCAGAAAAGCGTTATATGGTTACCTACAACTGAAGAGGTTGGCCTTGCATGCAAAAGTAGTTACTTCCAGTCCCACATCCCAATTCATACCAACACATAGGACTCAGCTTCTGTTGACAGAGCAGCGAAGGTCCAGTACTACCATCTCTGCCCTAGTGAATGAGCTGCTGAGGGAGAATGACACTCCCATACTCACCCCCAGCTGTAGTGTGCACAAGTGGAACATGCACATTTATTTAGCTCATGTTACAGCTATGTTTTGCTTTGCTTACAGAATTAACAACTGTTTAGATAGCATGAACCCCATTCTCAAACTACTTTAGATAATTCTGTACTGTTTTGGAACTCTTTTTCCAAATGCATATGCCACTTACTTTCTTTTCCAAAATGCTTCAGGTCTTGTCTATCTTGATCTATAACAATGAATCTTAGAGGGTCTAAAGCTTTTGCCTTTAAAAAGCTTTTGCCTTTTTTGCTTCAGCTCAAAGCTTTCAAGCAAGGTCACCAGATTTTGCAAATTGTCAACAAATCCCCTCACTTGGCTGCCTTATTTGCCTTTGAAGACGAAAAAAAAAAAAAATAGAGCAAAGTCCTTTGCTCAAAGGGATCACAGTATCCATAAATAATATTGCTGTTAGTATTCTCCACTTTTACTTTTTCTTTAAAGAATTTGTATTACTTATGAGCCTACACAATACTCTAATCACCCTGCGTTACCTTTTTCTGTTAAGGAAACAGTACGTTCAGAGCACAAGATCTTTTTGCTTGTCCCGAAGGCCAGCAGGGACAGAGATACCTCATACAGATCTATCTTGTAGGTTTATAGCTACAGACTAACAGATCATAAGTATAAATCATTCCTGAGCAAGTCCAGGAAGTTTGTTCTTTTTCCAGCATCTTGCTGGAAATAAGAATCTAACCTTTTCACTGAAAATATATCAAAGATACACGACATAAAGCATATCTCCCTAAGACTGTGTTTTACCTGCATTTAACCTTGTCCAAATTTAACTGTGTCCAACTTAGCAGAGTGTCCAGCATGAATACACGGGCCACAGTTCAGCTTTTTCCTCCTTCTCAGAAATAGGAATTGAGAACTTATATACAGCATGTATCCAACCTTGTACTTTGAATGCAAATTGCAAAGTAGTTGCATACATCTTCGTTTATGACTTTGTAAGTTCTTAACCTTCCTCTTATTTACCATCAAATTTTCCAAAGAGCAAACAATCAAAGCCAAAATGTTATGCTGTGTCAGCACAACCGCAGTTGGAGGGCTAAGAGTTAGTTAACAGAAAGACAATGAATGGGTAAAACCAGAGAAAAAAACCTGGCCGAATTAATCTTTTGTTTGTTTGTTTTAATTTTAAGAAAGCATCCATGAAAACTACTCAAGAGTATTAAAAGAATCAGCCTGTAGAAATAACAATCTCATTTTATTTATAGTCAGGGTCATGGGAAATCTGTCCTGATATATAAAAAAAATACAGCTTCCCAGATTAGTTTTGGTAACAGAATTCAAAGAATGAACAGCTATGGGAAAGTTTAAATTCTCATCAAATACACCTGAGTGTCCTTGTTCAAAACTTTCTGTCACTCATTAAGCAGCAAGTACAAAGGCAATTGTAAATGCTAGTGTACCCAGAACAAATTTTTGTGGTGACCTAGTAGTAAACACTAAGAGTACGTGCATCTGTAGTGTTTACAGACTAGCGTTTGTGATCATGGTTAATTACAGCATGATTAAGATACTATTTGAATAATTTGAATGATTGGGAAATCAATAAAATTACTTTATTAAGTGGGTTAATAAAAAGCAATCACTAACGTTTTATTAAATATCCCATATAGAGAAGTCTGCTGCACATGCTATTCAATTGGTTGTATCCAGCAGCATTTCTTATCCCTAAAAAAAACCCGCTGATGGCAAGAGGATGCCTGCCTTGTGTACTTACTGCTGTTAGGTGCTTGCGTAACAAAATTCATCTTCTGTCACTTCTGCTTCACAGTTTAAAAAAACTGTTTATTCTGAGTAGTGCATCAACAAAGTACATCACCACAAACAAAGCAGTGTTGAACTAAGCCTGAACCCCAAGATAGTCATTGACCTTGAAGAAATTATTCTGTCTCAGATCAGTTTGTATTCTTCCATGCCCAGTCATTCACCCTGCTGCTACACTTGTGTAAGTGAAGCGGTTCTGTCCCCTGTGGTATCATAACTGGAATGATAAGATCTTTGTTATTAATACACTTCTATCTGGACAGCCATAGTTTGTGACTTCAGACAACCTTTACAGAAATACTACCAGACTTGAGTCATACATGTCTCAGAACATTTGACTATCCTCAGAGAAACAGCACCTTACCGAAGAATCATTTTCATTTTTAATTTTCCTTTGATAAAGGTATGCTTTTGGTTTTATCCTTTCAGGAAAATCAATCACACAAGCTGAATCTTAACAGTAAATCCACATAGTGGCATATTCTCTAAGGCATCCAAGCTACAAGCTTACCATTTCTGGAGGCAACTTTCTGCTAACCCTTGCACAATATGGCACTGTGACCACAGCCTTGCACATAAGTTATTAATTTAAAATAAAAGTGGCATCACCAGCACGTGTTCTAGCAGGCCCTCATGTCCTAGACCACAAGCAAGAGGAATAAGGATACCTATGTAATTCTGTAAAGCAGAATTGTTATATTCTCTACAGCATATTCAATAATCCACCCCATTCTCGCTGCTCCCTGCAGGAACTGAACAGACCCGAGGGCACATCACCAAGCTATACAAGACAAGCTCAGTGTCATACAAAACAGGTGCCCACCTGCACTGAGGTGCCTCGGGAAGGAATCCCCTTTGTGCTGACTACCATAGGACTGGTTTGGCCTCTTCAGAAATGCTGCAATTATCTTTGTCAACACTGCAGGTAAGTAAAATGTTGGTGTCAGGTGCCTGCCAGCTGGAACACAGCCTGGAATGCAGCACCTACGGTCCCAACTGTTCTGTATCTCTTCCATTACATTCTCAAAGACACAAGCTTAGCCACTACGAAATAACTTTTTTAGTAAAATACATTCATTAGCTATTATGAGAATCTACAGCAGCACTCAGGTAGGACATGGTCTTATAGCACCACACCAAGATGTATTTTTTTCTCATAGACATACACAAATACCTGTCTGCATACCTTACTTCCTTCATTATTAAGGTTTCTATCTAATCTTTACATCTCATTTCAGTTCCCATCTTCCATTTTCCTACCTTCATCAAGAATACAGCTTTGTGTTAATGCCTTCATTTGACTGAATGTGCATTGCTACTCAGTTCATGTATATGCTATTTAGCTGTAGATTCTCAAATACATTATACATATACTTAATTCAACAATGATAAATTGGACCTATAAGAAGTGCTATCCAGTATTTTCCTCTACTGGAAAAGAGTTAGCATGATGATAAAATTTCCATTTCTATTCGCCACCAACTACAATCACTATTACTTCATTTTGCCTGGAGTTAGCCAGATCCAGGGGGTGTGGCACTGGGGTCTTTATTTGGGGG
>VYZV01029817.1:18485-36322 GCA_013401275.1 Pandion haliaetus
AGGATTTTACGCAGTCTCCGCGCAGCTGTGACGTGCGGAGGACCCCGCCGCCGCAAAACACGCCGCACGCGCTACGCGTCCGAGCGCCTGACGCAGGCGTGAGGGAGGAAGTTCCGCGCTGGCGGGTGTTTTGACCCTTCAGCTCTGCCGTGCCCCCGCTCCACGGGGAGGAGGGGCAGGCGCTCCCCCACACGCCGCCGTGCCCAGGGCGGGGCTGCCGGAGGCGGCGGGACCCCCCCCNNNCGTTCAGGCGCCCCCTGGCGACCGCGCCGGGGAGAGGCAGCCGCCGCCCCTCCCGCCTGCCGCGCCGTGCGGGCACCCCCGAAGGCAGGCCTTAGCGAAGCGGTACGGGCCGCGGTAGCGACGAGGCGGTTGGGCGGCCAGTGCCCGCACGGCGCTGAAAAGGCGGCACACGGCATCCCGGACACGAGTCGTGCCCGGTCTCGGCCTCGGGTCACCCACAAGGAGCAGCCCCGCTGCCTTCAGACGGGGGTCCGGGCTCCGGCCACGAACCCCCACGCGGGTTCCTAGCGCGCCCGCAGGAGGCGATGGGGAGATCCCCTCCACCGCTGCGTTTGGAGCTCTGCCGTCCAACCCCGAGCAGCAACAAAGAGGCCAGCTGTCGGGGTTGAGCACGCCCGGGTTCCCCCTTCGCCCGCCAAACCCAGCGGCACGTCGGGACCAACGACGTTGGGCATTTGGTCCGCGTTCGGTAAATCAAACGCTGTCGAGTCAAACGCAGCCATCCAGATGCGGGCAGGGAGGCTGCGTCTGCTGCAAACCTGAGAGGAGCCGCGCCTCGTAAGCGCTGCCAGCCCAGGCAGCATTGAAAAAAACCATAAAATATCTCCCCAGCCAACAGTATCGGAGGCTGCTGACAGAGCCTGGACATCTTATCTTCACTTAGCCCGGGCAGATCGCATTATCAGCTACTGAATGAATTCTCTGCAGAGAGGGAGGTTTAACATCCAGTCTTTTGTCCTGGATCTTTAAAACCCTTTTTAACAATAATAGCTCAAAACCCATACTCTTTCTATCTTAACTAGATGTCAACTCAATATTTGAAGTTTGAATACAATCTTCAGTAAAGGATAATTCGGAACTAAAGATGAGGCAAAGGACGAGGGAAGCGTTCATCCCCTCCCCTCACGAGTGCCTTGTCCCAACCTAAGGGCTTTCTGTAGCATGCACTTGAGAAAACGCCATTAAGTGGAGAAGGGGGAGTGAGAGATATATGTGTATATTAGTACTCACACATACACACATGCATATAAAAAGAGGATACTTGGCTGAAGAAGAGCTCAACAACTCAGAAAAATCCAGCTACTAAGCGCAGGGACAAACCTGTTAAGCACCCAAAGCCCGTATTTTCTACTCACAGGTTAAAGGGATGAAAAGTACACACTCAACAGCCACGCGCAGTCAAGAGTGTGGTAGCACGGTGCTCTGAAGCGACTGAGCCAATGTAAGCACTTGGGTGGGCAGCAGCAGTCTCTCGCTTGGGGGTTCTGTTGTAAAGAAAGACTTTTTCAAACAACTTTGAGCATCTCCAAATAACAACTCATAATCAAATGAGTGCTTACACTGCCTGTGCTATAACACAAATTAAACCTGCACAACTCCATAGCTCAGTACGGATCTAATAACCTCATCTTGCTCTTGGTGCCACAGTGCTTTCCATCCCGCTTCAGCACGAGCTGAATAAGCTTACATCTGCCTAGACATGCAGCGACGTATTTTTGGGTGCTCGCTCCGGCACGAGAGGCTAACAGCGAAAGAGCAGAGTTAGCCCAGTACTCCCACGAGACAGCAAGCGGCAGCATTACAAGCAACAATGCCAATTCCTAGGCACGAGGACGAGTGACAGCTGAACACGCAGCATCTCTAGTTAGAAGACAAACATCCAGGGTATGTGTCAATCTCAAATACGAAAACAAGTTTGGTGACATAGTTCTGTGCATGTGAGTGTAGAAAAGTTCTTCGATATATGCCATGATATCAACTTATTCTGCTGTTACCTCACTCTCTGGGCATACCTACCACCAGTGAATATTTTGTACTAACAACAGCATGGAAATCAACCTCCTGCATTGGCAATGAACCCAATTTACAGCTGGTTTGGTTACTGTATAAACAATGAGCGGTGCTGAAGGGTTAGAGATCAAGACAATGGTTTAGCTCTTCAAATACACTTTGGTTTATGTCCACCGAGGCAGGCAGCAATGGTTGATAAGAGTAGTAGCGTGCAAATATAACAGTAATATCGCATTAACTATTCACGGAAAGAGCTAAATACCCTTTATATCCTAGGGAGTGCTTAGTGTATGTGTAAACATGCTCGTTCACTCTCTCCTGCTCACCCTATACCTTCTATGAGGACTGTAAAGATATACTGAAAAACTAGCAAATTTAGTGTCTTGATACATGGCAGCGTTAGCATTAGAATTTCCCATGTTGGCAAGACGACTGGGGAAAAAAAAGTCTCTAATTACCCATTAAGTCTGCAAAATTGGTACTTCATCACTAGCCAGCAAAATTCACAAACTTCAACAAAAAATCTGACTTAGTCATGTGTCTAGTCTAGTAGCAAAGGACTGGAAGCTCATATACAAGATACTTTGATCCTTTTTAACAGCTACTTTCACGTTTAGCTGCCACTTTCTAATTCTTTGTTTTGAATTCTAGGAGAAGCAAAACTGCAACATAACTAGAATTTTTTTGTCCAAAATAGAAACTTAAAAAGATAAATTATAGCTAAAAGTTAAGAAGAACAAGAAGCACTGAAGGAGATTTCAAAGCTACACAGATGAGTTTTGAATCTTCTTTCTTCCTCTATGCCACTCCTATAAGAAAAAATATTCTAAGCAAGAAGCGTTTCACGGACTACGCTCCTCTGAGAGTTAAATTTTGTCCGCTGTTGTTTTTTTTTTTTTTAAGGCCAACCATATGCTCTATTTAGTTCTGCCTTCCCACTCACGCACAACACTTTAAGATTTACAAGTTACAGTGATATCAACTGCTTTGATAAAATTTATTCCCTTTCCCAACAAGTCTTGCTTCTCTTTAACCTTCAGCCACTGCAGTTACCATAAAGCTATTACTATCAGGTTTCACACACACATTGAAGTCCACCAGGGTGGATAGAAAAGTTCATTTAAAGCATATAATCAGCAAAACAAAAAGCAGGAGGTGATATAACCCCTCTAAAGGGAAGCTTTGCCCATGCACGTGTCTAGTCACAGTTCCAAGAAATAAGTTTCAAGACTTGCTAAGACATTTTAGAACCATCAACTCTTGCAGCTAGAAATACCAGTATGTCCCAGAAAAGGCTGCTGTAACTAGCACACAGATGTTTAGTCAGAAAATTAAGCGTGCTTTTGACAAAGTTTCTAAGGGTATTGTACAGTAAAATGAGGCATTAAAATAATATATTCATTATTAAGATCACTTTTCAGTATAACAGCAATTCAAACCCAGCCTTTTCTAGTACAGTAATATTCCCCCCCAGTGAGATCAACTTTTCTCAGAGGACTGTAAGGCAGCTTGCACACAGTGCAAGCACATGCTGAAATCCCATGTCCTACATGCTGCAGTGAGGTAAGTGGAAAAAAAGTATGTAAAAGGAGGGGGGAGGAGGCAAGAGGGGATAAAGGCTTTTATTTATATTTCTATGTTCTTGCTCATTGCAAGCAAGAGTCCTGAAAGGCTTTTATTTATATTTCTATGTTCTTGCTCATTGCAAGCAAGAGTCCTGAAGTATTAATTCTGCTTTCCAGAAATGACACCAACAGACAATTTTGAGTTATCATCATGAAATGTGGGCTAATTTTAGGATTAACTTGAATGAAATTATACCCGTTTACACCAAAAGTAAAATATAATGTGCTATTTTAGGGTTTTCAAGCAAATATTTGGTTAAACTGGTTTACAACGATGCACTGAAAGACACTGTAAAATAACAACATACCACTTCTGACACCTACAGTATCCATTAAATCATAATTTTTACATAAATAAAAGTGCCAGAGAATACCTTCAAGGGTCCTAGATTAAAGGTTTTTGAGAAATCCATAACCATCCAAAATAAAAAAAAAAATACTTTTTTTTTTTTTAAAAGCAAACCGAAGCTTCTGCATTATGTATGCCCAGTAGAAATACCTTTGCTTCAAACCAATAGAAATCATCAATCTGGTGCAAAAGAGAAAATTAAGCCCTTGAGGGAAAAAAAAAAAAAATTTACAGCTTACCACCCTCGACCCCGGGAGCCTAAACCTTATTTTACACAATAATTCCCAAGTATTAATGTTGTCCACTAGCATTCTATAAGAGCAACTAATCTCCTTAGCTGAAATCCACTGACTGGAAAAAATGAATATACTGTGTGAACAGTTTGAAATTACAACATGAACTGCCAGAGAAAGACAATGAAAGTCCCATAAAACATTCTGGCAGCAGAAAGAGGTGGGCAGAGCTAGACATGAACAGCAGAGACTAGACCAAAACAAGAACAAGAAAAGGTAGGTCTCAAGATTTGTAACACTTCCACTGGGCCTACTTCCTCACTGTTGGTCTTCCCATTCGCTTGAGAAACAGGAATTCTGCACATCCTTCCTTCCTCCTCTTTACAGCTTGGAATCAGAATATTCAAATGGCTTTTGCAAGCTCTTTTAAAATGTCCACTATTGCCTACAAAGTCTAGTTTCTTTTCATTGTAAATGATACTCTGATAAGCTCAGCATGCAGGCTCCTGCAGCCACAACGCTGGGATTTACAACAGATTAGGTTATGTCCTTGCTGGGTGTCAGTACCTTTCTAATGCCAGCACTTGCTGCGAACCACTGGAAACTGGAGAAACAAGGGAACAAATGGGAAAGGGAAAAGCAGTCTGGGTGGGGTGAAATTCTGACCCAATTCAAGTCAGCTGTGATTGATTTAAATCACTAATGAGCAAAAAACAACAAGCCTCATTTCCTGTTCTAGATCATTCAGTGAAATAAAGCCTTCTTTTACCATTTTGATTTGAATAATTTTGGACTGTTTTGATTTTTCATGACACTTTCTTGCCTCAGAAGCCAGCTACAAACAACTGGTAACAACTGCTTGTTCGTGTATTAGTGAAATGAGCTCTAGCCATTAAATACATGTCCTGACAAATGCTACCTCGATGGTTTTGTGCTGTTTTTAAAAAAGTTTTTTTTCTGTGTTCTGACCAATTATTCATCTGATAAGCCTCAGCAGCTCACCAGGTTAGTTGCTCCTCACTAGGCTAAAATGACTAGAACTACTATTCTGCGGAACTATAGGCAAATATTCATCAGACACGGATACTCTCTGCTTTAGCGTCTGGCTCCTCCAGGCTCTCAGAGCCCTGGCTGACATCTGTGTGGGGCTGAAAATGTTTGTTGGTCTCTAACCGTATCCTGTTTGCTCTCTGACAGGATGTACCACAGAGCATCCCCTAGTTCCAGGTCACTATGGCAGCAAATTCAGAGATGTACATGCAACAACTTCATTGTTGCATCTCTGCCTGCAGCTTTCTTCCCCTCTGCTCATACTGCGCGCCATGCTTCATTTTTAGTTTGCTGAGTAGAAAACCTGTTAATTTACAATGTCTTAATTACTGTTCCTTTTTTTTTTTTTTTAGTGTTCTCCATTTTCAAATAACAGGGTCAGTTGAGTGCACAGCATGGTCCTGCTGTGGGTCTGAGAGCCAGATTAAATGCATTTTGATTCATGCCCTCCCTCCAGAGCAGTGAGGAAGTGACTGTTCAGGCTTGAACTCTGTTGCACAGCCGAACACCTCCACCTGTGTCTCTGCAAAGTTCAGCATCCACCCGTGGCTGCTGGTGCAGGCAGGGGAGGCAGAGAGGGAAGGGAAAAGACCAGGGAAGGGGACAGACACATCCTAGAGCGCCTTCTCCTTCAGCATACGTGCACTGCCCAAGAGGAGCTGAAAATACTGGTACCGCTGTCCTGTACACCACCCCACAGGCTGTGTTGGAGGGAGGATGTCCGAGACAGAGCTGGTCTCCAGAGTTGGCAAGATTCGGTAATTCATGCTTGAAATAAGAGGCTACTCTTCACTACAAAAAAAAGGAAGAAAAAAAAGAAGACATTTTGACTGGAACTTCCGGCTGTCACTCTTATAAAGAAGGTTACAGTCCCATTTGTTCTTTCCAGGAATAGCAGGAAAAGCTTCAATATTTGTAAGGTATAAAAAAGTTTCACATCAGTCCTGTGAAATCCATCTAAATAAATATTAGTAAACTCAAAGCTGATGGCACTTAGCCTGAGGTCAGTACTATGGGATCAATGCAAATAAACCTTTCCTGCCTTTAGAAGTCAGTCATGTCTACCCAAAGAGAAAAATGTTCAAGGCAGAGTCACCAAATGATTTATAGCTGCTGGCATTATTTCATTTAAATAAAACATTCATTTAACAACACACCACTGATTTCCTTTAAGCTGACTTACTTTTCTGTAAGAATTATTAACCAGAGAAAACATTTTTTTCCCCTTCAACATACTGCCTCAATCCACTTTGTATTCAATCTATTTTGTATTTGGATTTTGTTTCTACTGAAAAAGAGAAACAAAAATCTCTCTCCTAAAAAGTAGATTTAACAAAAATTATATCAGTGAAATACAAGCTATCAGGTAACGATAAGTCCACTCCCTGGACTGCATTTAAAATCACCCAGAAGCTACCTTGGGTTTCAGAAGAGAAGACCACTGAGTTTCATTGCCTCTGGGAGAAAACCTGCTGAGAGTATGTTTCAGAAGACATTACATTCTATCCACTATGGGCCAGGTGTTACCTTAGTATCAAAGACAAAGGCAAGGCAACAGAGATGATTAAGAATAACTAGAAAACTAAAAGAAGCCGCGCATAGGAGTTTCACATAGTTTAGAACACAGTACAATGCACTAGGAAAAAAATCACATTCCCATCAGAATATTATTTCCTTCACGTTAATGAGTGTGGATAAAAAGTATCCATGTTGAATCCTTGGCAGTGGAAGTGAAAATTGTGTCTGGGTGCAGAAGGTACACAGGGAGTATGTTTTGTAAAGTGGACTTTTGTCAAATTGGAAGTGGACTGAAAAGCCAAGTGCAACCTATTAGGCAAAGGAAAAGAATCATTATGACTCATCTCCCCGCTTGCCAGAAGGCTGACAGACTCTTACGGAAGTGTACCTAGGAAGCATTCGACACTGGTAAGTATTACCATTTTTCATCTTAAGCCATAATTTGGCTTATGGGACAGTGTGATTTAGGGACATTTACTTTTCTCCTGGATCGAAGAAGGGTTGCCGAGAAGGATGGTTTCCTATATACTAATACCAAGAAACCAAAGTTTAATTACAAAAACCATGCACAACAACTTATAAACAACATTTTCTCAATGGTGATGTTGATGTGGGAATTTGAAATTAGTTTCAAATGCTCCTTACTTCATTTTTTCATGTCCCACATTTTTCCTGTGTCTTGTGAACCCAATCGGAGACATGTTTTGACCAGAATGCTCTTTAGTCACTCCCAGGATCATAAAAAGAGGAAAATATACCAACCATAACTAAGCTCTCTCTAAATTACAGAGACAAGAGACCAAAGAGGAGACGGAGGAAGAGATGAGTGTGCACTGCAGAACATACTTAGAACTACCACATCTGAAAGATCTCCAAGTACTGCAATTGATTAGTGTAAAGGGATCTTTTCATAATGGTGCTGAAGAGGTGAATGAGTCACAGCACACAAACCCCACACATGCAGTCTAGATGGCCAGGTTATGCTGGAAAAAGTTCAAAAAAGAAGTGCTAAGGGAACAAAATGCTTGTTGTGACACCTGTAACACTGACCCTGTATTTTATCCGCTTTTTGACCCTGTACATAATGTGAGTGCCTTCAAGAACGGCCACAAGCCTCAGCAAAGAGGCAGTGTAGGCAGCACCAGGAGAATTTTCTTTCTAAAGGAGCCTTTTTGTGGGGGATTTGCCACTTGAACTCCCTCAGAATTTGAATGCGTTTTCTAGTCCAGTTCCAACATGACTGACAATCTCTGTCTTGTGTTGAGGAATCTGGAGATGCAGCATTACCCCAGGAAGCAGAATAGTAATTTTTTATGCCTCCTTTGAATGAGCTGAAGCAGTAAACTTTATTCCAGGCAAGGCCCAGGTTTTTAAAAACACTAAGAAAACTAACAAGCAACAACCTGCTAATGCAAAACATTCCTGCAGTCCAAATGCAAACAGCACTCATTTGGAGAACGAAGCAATTGAGAGGAACTGAGCCCCAGGAAGAATACTATCCTTCATGCCTTCTTGTGCAGAGCATAAGAAACACAAAGCACCCTGCAGGTGCTGATGGCCATGAAGACTCTAACCTTCAACACGCACTGTGGATGTGCACAGTTATTCAAAGAGATCTGCAGGAAAATGAAGGAAGGGACTGTGCAGTTCCTATATACAAACAAACAAATCTCATGCTCTCTAGCCATTATCCCCAGGATCTGACTTTTTTAACTGCATCTTCACTATGGCAGGTCTTAACAATTTTCCCCATGCCTTGTCATTCTCTTCTAAGTACTTGTGAAACTCCAGCAGCAACACACGCTGCACCTGGTGTTACAGCCCACAAATCAAAACACATTACCGTAAATAAAAAAAAAAAAACCAAACCTCACTGTTTAAAGAAAACACATATGCGGCCAAATTAGAAGAGTATTTGCCATATTCCCACTTCATCCCCCTTGCAATAATTGTATTTCATGTACCTCAAAAAGCTAAGGAAACTGAGCTCCTTATCTATAAAAACTACTGTACTTCTTTTCTCAAAGATTTGTCTCCAACAACAACCAAACATCACATGAGTGAAAGTCTGAATGATATTTCACTCATGTGATTCTGTTTCTATGCAGGCTAAACCTCTCTTTTCTGTTTTGCATGACTCTACAAGCTTTTTTGAGATTTAAGAACTAATCCTATTTCACCAAAACATTTTTGTTTGCCTCAGATCCAGTTCCCCCCTCTCCTTTATTGGCAGTGGATGTTTGGATTCTTTTCAGTTAGCAGGCAGAGGAATATGGGAGAATACATTTACATTTTATAAAAACTTTTGGAGAATAAGTAAAGGACGTTGGTTATAGCTCTTAAGAGAATTTTAGGTCTTTAAATCTGTCTCGTAGGTGTTCTGTTTTGGAGACAACTTACTTCCAAACAAGTGGCACATTAGAGGGTTATTTAAAATGCTTATAAATCTAGGAGTGTATAAAACTAGAAGCATTTACTAGAGTTAACACGACTGTCATTTCAACAGACACTACCCACCACACAGTTGTGTCAGTAATTTTTTCTGACAGCTACCGTTTTCACTATAAGGTTTGTGAAAATTACACAATTCTTACTACACTGCCCTCACGGCCATGCAGTTGCACCATTCTTTTAGTTTGTTATTGCTTTCCAACATAGAGGTAATCATACAGGCATTTTACCATAACATTTTGTAGGTTATCTGATAGAGAGAAATGGTGTTCATTCCTCCTCTCTGTTAGGCTTAGAGGTGTTTGGAAAACATTTACTGGAGAAAATTCTAATTCGATTTTCTAGGTAAGTCATTTATCCCTTGCTGTTGTTCTTGTGAGAGTTCAAAACTGAAAAAAAAAAAATCATTTTTCTTCTGGATATTGGTAAAACATACCTGTGGGGTCTGAATGTACCAGCAAAACTCTGGTCTTATTTTTCCCATGCATCACTGGGAGACAAAGTTAATTGGATAGCTGGATAAAAAAACCACGACAGACAGATCATCTACAATAGTTAATCGGTGGACTTCAAGTAGTGTTAAGAATTCACAGCAAAACTTTCTCTATATAATTCAAACTATTTCTCCTTGCTTTCATATTTGGAGACCTTGAGCAGATCCAAAGATGAATCATTGCTAGAGTTCAGCTACATTACAAGACTGTGGCAATCAGCGATGCCATTTCAGTGATTTACACAGGCAATTCTTCTCCAGAAGAAATGGAGAGAGGAAAAGTGCTGCGATGAGCTCATTGCTCAGCAGAAGATTTTAATGGAAGGAAAAGAAAGAAAAGCCAAGTCTGAGCCAGGAATATGCCCAGATGAATATGCAAATAAGAAATTTGTGGGCAGACATTTTCTCTAGATTTTTGGACAAACAATATTTGGCCTGTGAAAAGCCTGCCTAACAGCCACGTTAGGCAGGGCTGCGGGAGAGCTAGGAGATCAAAGCAGAGAGACTTTGCATTTAAAACCAGGAATGATGATTAACACATACACAGAAGTCTTCAGAGCAAATTACAGGAAATGCCACTGAGAAACATAGTCACTGCTGTACATGAGGTATGACTAACAGCTTTATATTGCACCTTTTCTCATCCTCTACACTGGTATCTCCCTGCCTGAAATTTAATTTCAGCAACTCTTCATTAAGTATTTCTTCCAAAGTTAAACAATTTCAATCCAAGTCTGCAACAGCAGAATTTCTAACAACCATAGCAAAACAAACAAAATAATCTTTTAGACTACTTATCAGATAAAAGCACATATGTTGCTTTTATTACACACATCATATAATAGCACACAGAGCTACTGTAATAATCAGATGGTGGGCAATGCCCTGGATGAAGAAATAGATGCATTTATTTTAGATGAAAGCCATTGGCATAGAGCACGGTTCTACTCTATTCCGAATTATGTATGTGTGCATTTCTTGATGAGCCTAAAAATAATACAAGCTTTAGATTTTTTTAATCCATTTTGAGAATTAGAATATGAACAAACAAATATAGACATCTTAGATTTTCCCACTTTCAGAACTTAGGGAACGGGCTGTCCATATCACTCATCATGCAGTCATTTTGGAAGTAAATGGACTCAGTTTTCTTGAGAAGTCAGTCAAACTGCAGTCAACTGAAAACCTCAGTAAAGAGCATGTCATTCCTCCAAATGACATTCAGTTAGCAGAGGAACATTTTGCAGAAGTCAATGGGATCAGTAATAATACAGCCAGCAAGCTGCAGGAAAAATTAAGTGTGTCTTGGGGATAGCTGGGGAGCACAGGAGTAGGAGAAAGAGGTCATGACTAAAACTAATTATTATTTGAAGTTATATTTGACCAAGAGGCTAAGCTGGGAAAAATGTGAGAGNNCTAAGCTGGGAAAAATGTGAGAGCAGAAGTTTCAGAATGTAAAACATTTCATTTTGAAATCAAAGTGAAAGATTTCTTTCTGGACAATTTAACATGTTAAAATATTTTTATAATGTTACATTTTCATTTCAGAATTCACCTGATTTTAAGAAAATCTGGAAAACATTTAGTTTTAATTGAGCCAGCAAATATTTTAGGCTGAAAAGCAAAGCCTTATAGATTGTTTTGCCAACAGTTTTATAATTGCTGNTAGCCAGGTGAAAGCACCAGTTAAGATTCTTACAGTATAGATGCTCATATGTTTAATGTAAAATTGCCATTAGTCAGTACCTACGCTGGCAGACATATCTAAGAGGTATCTTTCAGGACTCAGGTGTGTTCACCTTCTCTAAGCCAAAAACAAAACTTCAGCAAGGATAAATAAGGCAAAGGACATTCATTTTTAAGTACTGCTGTTCCTAAATGCTGGTATTACTGTAAGGGCAAACAGTAAGACTTCGCAGCTTCCTCTGGGAAAATCTGGGCAATTGATTCCCTGTTTTTGATGCCATCAACAGGAAACTGCCTCTCAGCTCTTACCTAGGCATACAGAAAAAGCATATGCCAAGGGAATAGTAGAGAAAGAGACAGAAAAATAACCAAAATTGCAGTAAGTTTGCTTTGTATAGCGACTTCTGAGGTCTTCTCTTACAGTCCCCTCCCTTCCTCAACAATTAGCATTTGTACTTTGATTCCTTTGTGCATAGTTTGGAATGTTGAAAATAATTAATATTTTAGCAAGGATAAAAGGTTATGCAGCTTGAAGTCTATTACTTACGTACAGAAGAGGTATGCCCCAGAGGGCAGTTGTTAAACAAACATGCCTCCAACCCAGAAGTGGAAGGACCACTTCCAAGGATGAGAAAGCAGCTCAGTCATTATTCATTTTTATTACAGTGATACCCAAGCACTGCATAAATATTATTTCTGTCTCAGTAGTCTCTTGCTGAGCAAACCAACAGGATGCCAATTAGTGATCACTTTCTAATCTTATTTTCAGTTCTCTACTTTAAACATCTATTTACTGGTAGACTGACCAAAGTCTTTTTACCTACCTGAATTGTCCAAACAACATTCAGCTGAAGCTGAATCAGCAGCCTGATTGTGAATTGATAAACAGATAGATACAAATAAAATAATGATGCCTTGTTAGTAAGCTGTTGAGCTGCCACCTTGTGGGTTTTTCCTTCCTGGGGAGATGATACCAAAGCTAGACAAATACTCAATTCTGAGGTCAATTATAACTTTTCTGATAGAGTATTTTATCAAATATGTTCAAGCCTCATTTCCTACAACCAGTTGTAAAGATACATTGTCCAAATAAGCTTAAGATAAGTATTAAGATAAATACCTTAAACCATTTATAAAAGTAACACCTTAGGAATTGGGAAACAGGCCTGCTATAAACTTCTTTTATGAATTAGTGTGAAATTCAGTCTTTGTACCACTTTATACCAGCTTAATTTATATTAATTCTTAAAGGCAGTCAGTACAAGCATACTGAAACCAAAAGAAAGCCATTAGGGAAAAATAAGTTTTCAAAAACTTTAAACACTATTTTATGCAGCCAAGGCACTCTGCTAATTTCAACTCATAAGAGCTAGATTATATTTATTCTTACTGTTAATACCCTTGTAAAATACAAAAAGCCAAAACAAATAAGAAAAACAGAAATCTACGTACATATATATGAATGTATGTGTCCATGTGCAAAGAATAAATATGCACTCTATTTCTATAGCATCTAGGCCAGATCAAATTTTTAATTATTGTGCTGTATATGTAAATGTCAAGCATATTAGCGAGGTGCAAGGAAGATGCCCAATCTCATACAATACAAAATATTTAAATGTCAAGAAAGTGTAATGTATTTCTAATTTTCACAGTCATTTCTACTGTTTCTGTGTTCTATTCAGTAGTCAGATATGAAATGACATCTTTCAGAGAAATACTCAGCCTACTGCACCTAAAACAAACAGAAAGAAGCAAACATTCCTTTTGTGCCCCAGGATACAGAAAACAGAAAGATTGTTTGTGCTGGGTGGTAATTAAATGATACTGAGGACAGCATGTGTGTGTTTATGTACATGCACACATTCACCATTTAGTCTGAGTTGTAATTAAATGATGTTGTGTTTGTATGCACACACACTTATCTTTGCCAAATCAAAAAGCACAGAAAAACAGATCAAACAGTACAGAAAAATCAGCTAAGAGAGAGACAGAATGCATCAGGGTTTAGGCTTTCTTAAATCTTTCCAATATGAAATGTTAGTAATTAATACATGGTAACTCTTCAAAAAGCACAGCCCTGTGAAACATTCTGAATCATTGACATGGGGTTAAGAATGTGACTAGAGCAGTACTAAACAAAACTAAGGTTACTATCTTTGCTAAAAGTCATTCACAGATTTGTAACAATCTCTAAAGCTATGCTAAGTTTGTACTGGTTGCACTCCAGAGCCAGTTACACATACTCAGCAGAAAATTAATTTTATAGTTAACACGCACAACCAAGTGACTCCGTGGAGAATTCTTGTGTCTATGTTCAAAAGCATTTATTTATACAGCAATGAAATGTCTCTATAATTACATTTTATAAATGTTTATAGCTCATCTCTCAGAACAGCTAAATAAAGAGGAATTTAACTGAAAATTAAAGGCACTTAATGCACACTGAAAAGCAGAAATTGAAAGGACTGTTTATTTTTTATAAGAGCTGTTAAGGAAGGTGAAACAGGCTGTTCATCTGAATGGACTTAGAGATTAGATTACCATTAGAATGAAGATGTACGGACAATTTTTAGTTTTTAGCTTCAATAGATTAGAAACACATTCAGCCTTAATTGCTGTGTGTCTACCTACTGTTCTTGAATAACTGTTTTCTTCTCTGCTTCTGTATAGGAACTGCAAAAGGTCACGTCATCAGTAGGGAAGGTAAAAGAATAACATACTGATGTTTCCTAAAGGACGTCTGAAATTAAACTGTGGTTTTGACACACACTACCAATGTCTCTGCTTAGCAGTATTACTGCCCTTGATAACAATGCTTATTTTCAGGTGAGTATTTTGCCTATTGTATAGTTTATGCACTAATTATCTGCAGAAGATAAACATTTATTCATATTACTTTTAATTAATGTAACAGCATGGCAGTAGATTTTGAATTTATGCTGCATATTCACCTTCTGTTGGTCCATTGATGGCTATGTGAGAAAGTTCATAAACTGTCAGATTAGCAAAACACTTCTACTGAAATAAACCACTGAATTATCAGAAATGCAAAAGCCAATAAACAGTAAGGAAACATTCCAAGCATGAGCATGCCCACTCGATTCAAATGCAGGTATGAATTTGCATTTATCTGCATTCTGCCTACCGTCTACAGAACACTACAGAAATGGAAAGCATACCTGTAAGTCTAGACATGCAGACAGGATAGTGGGTGCAATACACGGATTTCAGGTCTGTTTGCCATTTTCCCCACAGAGGACTCTTACGCAGCTGCCCATCTTGTTCCACAGGGGAACAAACCACCACACAAAACCTGTAGATAAACCACTACCACTCTCCTCTGCTTTTGGGGGGGGGTTGTGGGGGGGCGTGGAGTTTGAGGCATGATGGCCAGTGCAAGTTTTGCCTCAGCAGCTGCCTCTTCCTCTTATTCTCCTCAGAACTTACATTAACGATTCAGTACAAATATTTTCAGAAGTTTTCAACATCCATGGCCTTATTTTTGTTTTTATCCAATACTTGAAGTAATTGGGCTAACTTCTGTCTGAGTCGAGATTTAAAAAAAAAAAGCTTTTTCAGTCATCTTATGCCACAAACTTTCTCTTGGTCAAGGAATTTCCTTTGCTTGCCCTGCTCCGGTTGTCTTAGGTAACAATACTGTCAGAGCCTGTGGTCTATTCAGTCCTAACTTTCTAAATGCTGATTTTCTTCCAGTTTCCAATATTGCAAGACAGGGGAAGTAAAGCTGGATTCTGAGAAACGCAGTCACTAAACACACTCTTTTCCACCTGAGAGTCTAAGTTCATAATCAGTCAAGGATTTCCCTGCATGCTTTTTTGAAAGAGCCCTGGGAATATAATTCATTTCCTATGCCTTCATCCACTTCACACAGTCATTAGACGTGAAACTTTTCAGAGTGAAAACACACACCATACACTGAACTCTGCTGTCTGTAGAGATGCATCTCGTTTTTATAGCACAACATTACACAAAAGTCAGCCACATTGTCCTTAATAACTAGTTCAGATGGCATCCCCTTCACTGCCCAGAGAATAGAGATTATAGAATACCCTAATCTGGGACTACCTGATTTTATAACCTTGCTGTTCCTTAAAAAGTCTTTCGTGTATATCAAGTATTTTTTTAAATTAGCCTACCAGCAAAGGTGAATCTTCTTAAGTCTACAATTAGAATTATTGTTTGGAGGGTTTATTCTAACCTCAGTTTCTACTCACCATAACTATACTAGAATTCAATGTAACATAGCTGACAAGAATGCCTTATTCATGCTGCTTTGATGTTAAGTTTGAGCTTATCTATCAGAACATGGATTTAATTCCTAGGTGAAAAATCTTTTTAAAAAAAAAAAAAAACAAAAACAAACAGAAAAACGCTGAATACTACTACTTGCTTTCTGTAATCTGTTCTAGTAAAATGGCACCACAGAGCATACCAAGGCTTAAACTTAATATGTACTTTCTTCATTTTCAGCCACTTTTCTCAAGTTCATTAAACTATTCTGTGTCTGTAAACCTGCTGGCAACTGGATACTCCACTTTATATGCACTTCCTGCCCCAGTGAGTTTAAATGCTATTTTACACTCTCAATTGAACATTAAAAGGGCAACGTTACACACTAGGAATTTCATGCATCTATATTAACGCTGACTACTCTAGCAGAGAACTGGCTTCCAAAGCAGCCCCAGAATTATCTTGTAGACATTATTACCAAGAAACCAAAAAAATCCTAATCAGGTCACTCCTTCCAAAAAAAGAGGACGTAGGCAAAAGAAAAACTGGGGGGTTGTTTCTTTTTAAAGTAATATTTGTGGTATTTTTTATTTTTTTCCGCATGGTTATGGAGGATTTTACTTCTTTTAAAAGGAGACTCAAAAACAAAACAAAAGCTCATTTTGCTGTATTATCTGACTGCAGGAACCACAACTTGTAAGGAAATGATCAAATATCATGGAGATGATGCACAGAAAAACTTGTGTCAGAAACAGAAAATTAAATTAATTCATTTAATAATCTGTCTGTATCATCACAGCCAAATACCCATCTGTAAAAAGCATACCCTTTTGGTGCCTCACTTGCTACAGAGTTCTAGCACCATCCTCACTGAAACTGGTGTCTTCTAAGATCAAATCTTCAGCCTTCCTTACTATTTATAGTTGGACAGGGGTTCACAAATATTTATAGATAGGAAGCACTTCACAGAAGTTCCTTGTAATTCCTAGTTCTACATACATGAAAAGTTGTTTGTCCTCAGAAAGCTGAGATATTATTATGTGTATTAATAAGTATCTTCTGAAGTATATTTTTAACGTATGTTGTATTTAAAAATAAGCCTTTACCTTATAGTGATCTCAAACAGCTATTCATATAAACAACAAATAATGTTTTGTTATTTCTATGAATACAGCAAAGATTACCACAGCTGGACCAATTTGCGAAGAACTTCAATTCCTACCAACCCTCGTGGTGCTAAAAAGCATCTTGGATAACAGACTGAAAAAAAGAGAAAAAAAACCCCACAACTTTAAAATATTCTGAGTTTCTCAGAACAAAGACATTTTGACCACTGTTACCGTACCTTTGATCCTCTACGATCCTACTGTGTAAGAATGAGAAAAGTTAATATGAAAAGATGCCATCAGTCCCATCCTGTTAAAGCATGAGACCGTCACAGACACACGGTAGCTGAAACATGAACGTAGCTGAGAGAAACCTGCCTTCCACCTTCAGGAAGAATTTGGAATGAGAATACAAATTGCTCTGAGTTGACAGATACATTTTTTTCTCCCTTATCAATCTTATTTGCATATTCCTATGCATACAAAAAAATACACAAAAAAAACATTTCGCTTAGTGAAGGATGAACCAGGCTCATCACAGCTACAGGAGGAAGAGGCAGAACCAGAGGTAATCATCCGATCCCTATCCTTGAGTGAGCTGCGGGATATGCAAAAAGATTTCGGTCGCCATATAGGTGAGCGTATTATCACCTGGCTTCTCCGATGCTGGGACAATGGGGCTAATAGCTTGGAATTAGAAGGTAGGGAAGCCAAACAGCTGGGATCGCTTGCCAGGGAAGGTAGCATTGACAAGGCAATTGGAAAAGGGACACAAGCCCTCAGTCTCTGGAGGCGACTCCTATCAAGCGTGAAGGAAAGGTAACCCTTTAAGGAAGGTGTTATATGTCAGTGAAGCAAGTGGACCACCATGGAAAGAGGTATCCAATATCTGAGGGAATTAGCCATGCTAGAGATGATTCCTTATGACCTGGACAACCCACAATTACCCAATGATCCAGACGAAGTCCCATGCACACGACGCATGTGGCGGAAGTTTGTATGGAGCACACCATTGTCCTATGCCAACTCACTGGCGAT